>CM052164.1:6547231-6658006 GCA_028455555.1 Augochlorella aurata | reverse complement strand
AGTATTCCCGCATAATATTTCATTTAAACATGAAATGATATGTATTTCCAAAATAGTATTTACTTAAGCAAATATTTCAATGTCTCCTATTTTGTATCAAATTATTTCACATTTTCCCCATCCCTACTACTCTACATTGATGGATACCTGAATAATAAATATTAATATTGTGGATCGGGGGTGAAGCATAGGTGTAGATGTATAAAGAAAAGAAAGAAAAAGTAAATCGCAAATGAAAATGCTACAAATTTTATCGAAATAGTGGCAAACATAAATATTCTATTTTCTTCTTCGAGCATACATATATCTACAAGATTACAATTACGTTAATCAAAACCTAACGTCGAATTGTACAAATTGTATTCTAGGGGTACGTCTATTGCACTTACTCGCAGTTTAATCGAATGTAAGAGCATCGTTTACGAAGATACAATAAGTTTCGTATAAATTGAAGAACAAATATAAGAGAAGTTGTAAAAGACATTCTCGTCGCAAAATATAAACGTTAAATAACAATATCGAACATGCCTACAACTCGTCGCATTCGTATTCTTCAATTAGTCAATCATTGTTCGAACCCTATGAAAGATCAATTCGAAAAATACCATGACAGAATAATAGACAGAATAATAGACAGAATAATAGACAGAATGAAACGCGAGTAAACTTCGCTTCCAGCAAGATACTAAATGCCGAAGGAAAATGTATATCTAAGTGGCAGTAAAAAAAATGAATCGAATATCCAATCCCTATTCTTTCAAGAGTATTTCTCATTTTGAACCGTTCGAGTTCTTATCGCGTCGAATACCTTTCGGTACTAGTTTATCCTTAGCGTAGTGGCGAATTTTCTTATTTTACTAACTTACATAACTATTAACCCTTTATCACGTTCGTACTTATGACCGTTACCAGGTCGAACATTCTATCAATGAAAATGGAAGTGCGAGGTCCTCTTTCCCAAGAACATCGTACACGAACAATGAGTGTGAATTCGTTCATGACGTCACCGAGACACGAAACGCTTATTCGCGAATCCTAATCGGTGATCCAGGCGTCGTATGGTACTTGCGCGAAGATTTTCTCGACGAAGGTCGTCATCACTTGGACTAACTTCCTTCTGAGATCAGGTTTCATCTCTTTCAACAATTCCTGACTATTTGTGTTAATAAACAGGTTCAGTGCAGCAACTGGAAGTCAAAGATAATGAAGTGAGTCTGATGGCGTCGTATGATGTAATCCCCGACGTTTATCAACGTCAACATTATACAGTCTCGGAGAGCTAAATATTAGTCGAATTATTCATAATATTCCGCGATTATAATAAATTAACGAGACGATGTTTATGGCAACACAATGCCGCTCCGAGCTGTTTGGGTGGAAACTGATGCGCCCGTTCGGCATATTTTAAGGTAGAACCCTATTTATGCAGTCAGCGAAAACCATATTTTTATGTCTCCGAACGGCACGACGATGGTTTAAGGAACAGAGATTATGGAATTAGTTTTTTCAGTGCTTACGTATTATAGAATTGCTGTCGCGGACGTTTTCGACGCCCATTCTGATGTTTTGCACGCTGAAGTCCATCTTGAGCTGCTGCAGCCTCAAATAACGGCGACCTTGCGTTACGAACGGCTTCGCTCTGATAAAGACTTTGGCTTTGACGCCCTCTGCAACGAGAACAGCAAAATAAAATAAGTTGGTGGTTGGCACTTATTTTATTGGCAATTATATTCAGCACGTAAGAATGACAGCTTTCAAATATTAATGTGATAATTAATCTGAAAATATTAACGTGCGTGTTCAGAATAAATAAAAGTTTTATTAAGGAAATGAAAAGAACATTTTTTAAACACTGAATATGGACTTCATGTTTTTATGAGAAAAAATGAGTAGATGAAATGTGAAATAGCGAAAAGAACAGAGAAATTAGCGAATATGGTTTTATATGATTTCCAACTTGTTAAAATTATTAAGACGAAAAATACATTTTTATTTGACCATCGTTTTCCATAATTTTATTAGACAATTTTTGTCATACATAAGGATCCACAATTTATTTATAAGCAAAAATAATTTGGTTAAAGTAAAGTAGAAACCTTGGGGATCAAAATAATGTCTCGTTTCGAATCGAATTTTTAGGACCTTTCCAGCTAATACTATGCAAATTGACTTAGGCTCGGATAATACTTGAATATGTATAGTTGACTCAATTCGTTATTTAGATTTACAACTGGATTAAATACCTAAATAAAACAATTTTTGTTAATATTTGTATGCTACATAAAAGGAATAACAATTTCATTAACACAATCAATATGTGAGAGAAAGTTTCTATGAATTAAGAAATAAATTACCTTTTCTATTATTTTCTGACTAAAAAAATAGTCTCGAATTTACATTGAATTTGTAAGCATGTTAATTATAAAGCCAAATCACAGATCAACTATTTAATTTCATAAAAACGCTCCTTTTCTCTATAAGCATTCACTGTCTGAATTTATTTTGTTTTTCGAATTCATTGCTTTTTACATCTATGTTAATACTGTTCCTGTATGTCTCCATCTTCTTTCAGTTTAAAAATAGAAAACGATAAAGATCGGATTACAATTATTAAACTGCACAAAGGAGGAACGAAGAACACCGACCCTGTTACAATTACCTGGTGTGAAGTAAAGAAGGCGAAGAGGGGAGTAGAAAAAAAATAATTAAAATTGCTATTATCGAGGGGAGAAGATCTCCCAAGGTCTCCCAACTAGCTTTGCAAAGTGCGTGAAACGGAATTACAATAACCGAGTGTGAGACAATCGTTAATAATTTTCGAAAAAGCCTTCGAAAGTGTAACGAAGCTGAAGGAGCAAATTTTTGACGCTTAATAAGAAGATTTTTGTCCAGTTTTGTGATTAACCCTTTTGCTTCGGCAGTCCAGTCCGCCGAAGTACTGTCACTGAACGGAAACGCACGCCAGAATTACGCAGTGTGCGTGGTTGCTGTGTATAGCGATTAATCAACAGAAAATGTTCTGTCGCTAACGATAAAATATATTATTGTCTACAGATAGCATTTGTATATGCATCATTTGAATGCCGTCTATAAGCAGCGCTCGTACCCACAGGTCATCTCGCGGGTGCCGCCTATAAGCGGCGCTCAAAGCGAAAGGGTTAATATGTTTGTCAAACTTGAAAAGTATATAGGGGTGGTCCATGCAACTTATGCACCTCCAGCAACTTCCAAAATATGCATTAATAAAAAATATGCATGTAATAAAAAAAATATAGCATTTCATTCAAGAAAGTTGAGCTTCGAATCTCCGGAACGTCTCCACATATAAAAAAGAAATGCACTACATACTATGCTCCTATAATCATGCAACTTTTGTATTCGTTGCCCAATGCATATTTCGGAAGTTGCAGGATGTGCACAAGTTGCGTGGACCACCCTGTATGGAATATTAACCCTTTGCACTCGAAGCTATTTTAATTCGAAATCCAAAACATGTGTTATGATTTCTATTTTATATGACTTATTGCGATTTATGCGTATGAAATTGATGTATTTACAATGTTAATAAATTCTTAGTGAAGATTGATGTAAACGAATCTGATATTATTACAAAAATTTGGAGAAATATTATACCAATATTTAGTGGCGCCTCAGAGTCGCCACTCGAGTGCAAAGGGTTAAATTGAAGTGTCCTTGTTTCCAATGCAGTTAAATATAAATATACAGATTTTCTGCGCACCCTGTGTACTCGACTGCAGATACTGATTTAGAACTTGTATTCTAGACATACTTTACCCGCGCCAGCAGGCGCGATAATAAGACGTGAAATCTTTCAAAAACAAATTTGCATTGCGCCAGCAGTGAAAGTCAACGTCGCTGCTGACTTTTACCAGGGTCTTTTCACCGAGCCCACGCTTCTCTATTACGAAGATTAACTACCATTCAAAATGTAATCAGTTTTCGCGGCTTTTAATCTCTCGCGGCGCCTTTCGAATTCCGCTAATTTAATTTCGCGTTGAATCCAACTAAACGGCCGTCTTTCTTCGAGCCGTGATTCTTTTACCGAAGACGTTCATTCTGCATCGTACACGCCTATCAATGTACAAATAGCAATAAAAAGGTATCGTTAGAATTATTCTTACCGTACTCTCCCCAATAATCACCAGCGCCGCTGGCTTTCACCAGGATTAAGGTACCACTGGATCTGTATTTAGCCGCAGCTCTGATCTTCGGAATGCTGAGCGCCAATTGCAATTGCACCTCGTCGTCCGACAACCTGGCCCTTAAACCAGTTACTCTCAACGTGGAAACTCCTTTCGCGGCGATGTCCTTGAACTGGGCTCTGTAACCGTCGGATCCGCCGCCTAGTGCAATGTGCAGCTCATCTAGAACGATGGGTTCGACTTCTGTGTATCCCAACTGAGGCAGACCTGCGATCATGAAACATCGAAAACTTTCATTTAGGATTTCGGAATCGTGATTTCGATCGTTTGATTTGAAATTATGACAGTGAATAGTATGGTAAATATGATAGCATGTAGTATGCAAAATGGCAAGCGAGATTGGGGTAAGTTGATACAATGAAGTTATCAAGACAATGGGTTTTGTAAATCGACTATTGTCAATTAACTCTTAGCAAATAAGTGCTAAACTCTAGTATACCAATTACTATTAATTTCCAATTTTACGGTAAAAAATGTAATGTATTGTAAGAGGGAGTCGCGCAAATTGCAACCATCACGCGCCTGCTTTAAAACTATGCAACATTTGGTTTTTAACAGTATATCATAAAACTCATATTTTGTGAGATATTTGTGACAATCACGTGACTGATCTTTTCGCTCATGGAAATGATTTATTATTCGACTGCGTCCTTTAACCCTTTGCACTCCAAGGCTCCGGAGCGGAGCCATTTAACATTAATCTTCAAGCTCGAGGGCTCCGCTACGGGGACAATGAAGATTAACTTTAAATGGCTCCGTTCTGGAGCCCTCGAGTGCAAAGGGTAAAGAATTTATGAAAAATGTAAGTAAGCAATATACTGTTACGTTACTTTGAACTCAACAGCAACACGAAGTTAAGAAACACATTTTTATCGAACCTTCGTTTCTTTTTCTTATTATCTTATAGAGATTAAGATCTTATTATCTTGTACATTCATCGTTATTATCGCATTACCCGAAATGAAATTGATTGGCACTTTATCGTCGAATTAATAGCAAATGTTAAATCAAATCAGATTTTGTACGAGCATTAAGAAACGACATTGCTTGTAGGCAATGTCAAATGTTGTAGCATCGTACGAGGAGAACCGTCGATAACAGAAGAAAATGACCGCGCGAAATTCAGCTTTCGACGGTCACAAATGTACATTCGATGTTTTATTCAACCTGCGTCAGAACGTTGAACCTATTCCGTCAGTCTGCAGCGACGAGCGCGAGGAATGTAGGACACTGGGTGACCATTCGAATACACCGTTATAACCTGCTTCTTTGCCGCGGACGTCTTTTTATTCGTTTTCAACGGCAACACGTGGTCCCGCGATCGGCGATCTTCTACTTTCGACTTCCGTATTTTTCTTTCGTCAAACAGGGCTTCCCACTCGAATTCTACTTTTACGGGGGTGGAGGGGGGAGATCACTCGCCCGGCGACGTTAAAGGAACATTGTAGTCGAGTGCAACCAACAGTCGCACCACTTGCTTTCGTTATTCCGTTAAGGACAATTCGATTTTCGTTTAGTCCTGAAGAATTTGTTAAATCTTGTTCGGTAAACAACGAAACCTGAGAATACTAATCCGAGTCTTGGATCATGTCCATAAGTTCTTTAATCCTTTGCACTACGATTTCTTTCACAACTACTTCGAGTTGCACTTCGTAATTATTAAACCTAATAGATCGAGACCATTTTTATTTCTTATCCTCATTAACAGTCATTTCTTGATTTTAATATAACAGAAAATCAAATTTTGTTTCGATTCAGAAGAGATTAATGACATTCATATTTAGTATATTGTGGATAAAAAATATAGATATAGGGTTTTCCAAGGGTTCTAAAGGGTTTTCCAATACTTCAAGATCTGTATTTCACTCGTTAATATCAATTACATTTTCTCTAATTACCTCGTTTGTCGCGACCTGCATGCATTGCAAAGAATCAGAGACGTCGCCATAGAAAGGATGCTATACTAGTTTGACGTCATTTAATGATAAATATTCCTTTCTCCGCTGTACCACACCACTGGCCATATGACCGGTTTCGAATTTCTTATTTTATAATTATTGAAATCATAAAGCTGTGTCTATTGAATAAATGTCTTTATTCAAGCACATGCTATTATAAAAACTGTGACAAATTTTAATGAATTCGATCCTGAAATTTTTCTAAGGCATACAGACTACTCACTTTTAAACCACGGTAATTGTTATCAAAGTTAACAATTTTTATTTCCTGAGATCTGAATCTTCCGTCAAATTTTATTTAAAAAGACTACTTATTACCGAAATACGTTTGAGTTTTTGATAGCTGAACAGAGAAAACTCTTCGACTGTACTGGGTTACATATTTACTGGTTAATACAATAAATAGTGTGTTATTTAAATCGCATTGGATCGATCTATTTCAATAAAGTGATTACTAAAAGTGATTATAATATAAACATAAAGCAATTATAATATAAGAATGACAAAAAAACTGAGTGGATGTAGAGTTTCCACTATTTTTATCATAACGAATGCCTGGATTCAGGTATCGATTCGATCATTTTCTGTTACCACTGAACCAGAGTTGGGCGAAAAGTAATCTGATAAATAAATAAAGATTATATAATAACCGACGAATTACAATCGTTAATTAGTAATGAGATCACTTCTTGGCCGATTACTTTTCCCTAAATTATTATAAATTAATAGTAATAACTAACAAGTTATAATCGGTGATGATTAATCCGATTACTTTTCGCCTAACTCAGCATTAATCCAACCGAACTTTAAATGTGACGGACGCGTATTGTTCTAATTGAATGACAAAACTGAATTTATCGATTACTTTCGCCATTTTTATTATAGCGGATACTTGAATTGAAAAGTTTGTTCATAATTTCCAATAATTTTAACTATTTTCAAATAAAAGAACAGATCATTTTGACTGGTATGGTAGGTTCGTTCTGTTAAAGGGACTTTATAATTTCGGCAACTTTAAAATAACAAATTTGGAATCGTTCGATTTGACCGGTTTGGTAGAATTTAGGGTTAAGAATGTTCCGGCACAATGCACAAATAACCAAATAAAATCAGGAAGATGATGTTATTGCCTAGAAACTTACAGTTAGTGTACCAAGAATGATCGAAAACCGGTAAACGATAATGAAATGAGAGATCCAAGAGGACATCCGATGCTTACCGTGACGGAAATGTTCGGTGAGGGCGTTCGCCGATCTCGCTAAGCAGCTCTCTAGATTATGGTCCCTCCTGGAGCATGGCTCCAAAAACTCCAAGCCCTTGTACTTGCCGACCGCTTCTGCACCGATCAGCAATGCACACGCGCACAAGAACAGGCTAGACCAGGTCATTCTGGATCGCGATCGCTTGCTCCTTCTCTGTGTTCCCTCTATCTTCAGCGTGGTCGCAACTCGATCGAATTTCTTCGCGTGGAATGACCGACCAGCAGGGATGCGTCAGGCCTTATAACACCTTGACATTGCCCCCGCTATGCCTTCGGGGCTCGAACACGAAGAAAAGGAACGGCGCGAGCACAGGTAGTACCCGGCCGTGGATTGTAGGCATCCGCCAGAACCTACACGCAGCAACGCTCCTCGCCTTGACTCTCTATTGTTCTATTTGGAATCTCCATTAATGGGAACTCGGTTGAAAAAGTCTACCCTTGAGAGTCGACCGGCAGACCTTCTGGATAAAATATAACTGAGATCGCTTGCGATTATTTATAATATTATTTATCAACTTTTGTCAACGCATTGTTCGCGATACTCTTTCTAGACACGTTAGTTTTTATACAAACCTTAATGGAACGTGTAAACATTTGAAATAAATTGTCAGGCACTAATAACAACTGCGATATTTATACTCGGGGTCCGAATGGACCCATGCCCCATCGATCGAATAATTTGTTTATAATTGAACCAAATTTTATCCACAAGTTCTAATTGGTTGGAATGACAGAAAACATTCAAAGATTAATATTTGTTAGTTCCATTATCCGAGCTTGTGAAACCTCGAAAAAATTCAAATCGTTTGGTCCAATTTTTAAAAAGTGATCCCTTTTGTCTACTGAGAATAAGCAAAGAATTAAGGTCAACACACTGTAGTTTAAGACTCGATTATAGCCGAGTAAAATGATTTTTGTTGTCCCATTTTCCTTTACGCGAAGGTAAATATATATTATGTGTTTTATATAATATATATTATAATTGTGTATATCTGCATGTATTGTGTACCTGTAAGTTTGTAGTAATAAAGAGTATAACTAAATATAATACTAAATGTAACGAAAACTACGAACCAAAGACTAGATAAAATTAAGATCAGTTGGTACACATTTGTATTCATGTAGTCGTAATATCTATTACAGAGTATTATGTGCTTCTTACATATTTTTATGCGTACTATAATTATACGTTTTTTATATTCGCATACATAATGTACATGCAAGTTTAGAGCAATATTGTTTTCATTAATATAGACAAAGTTCTCTCCTTGAAAAAATCATTTTTTACAAGAGAAAATATTGAGGAACCCACTTTTTCATACCCCTTCCGAATGAATGGGTACGGATAACATCAAATATAAAAATGAATAGGTACTCCCAATAGACATATATCTACGTGGAGAATTCGTAAGTACCCTCGAAACAAACTCGTACCCCTCGACTATGTCCACGTGAAAAAATAATGTATTCAATGAGGTCATCGAACTTTTCAAACCATCTTCCGTGGATTCAGAGTTCAATAAGTACATGGAAAGATGAGTGGACTTTAGGTAAATAAAACCCGACAAAAAATATCGGTTTTGCATATGCATGAGAATAACTCATAAAAGAACGTGGAAGCACAGGTGTCGTTTAGTGGATTCTGTTCCTCTTCCTGTTTTAAGTTTTTATAATTCGTTTGCGTTCCTCTTGGAGAATTGTTCAATCAAACTGAGCAGATTGACGTAAATAATCCAAATAGTTAATCCACTGGTTACTTTTCTACAGAGTTGTGCAGAATCGCAATTGTATTGCTCAAAGAATTATAATTACGACATAATTAAATTGCATTATAATTCGTAATTCACAATGTTAAATTAAATTACAATGTAAATTACAAAGTAATTCGTAAATAAAATTGGAGTACAATTGCAATATACCAAGTAATTCAATTACATTAATTACGATATTATTGGATTAGAATTAGAAATTAGAAAATAATAAATTAATACACAATAAGAAAAGAAAGTACCCAGAAGACTCAAAAAAATTAGTATACGAAAGAAAAACATAAAAATGTGTTTCTGTTCTTCAAAGTTCTGAACTGTATTGCATTGCATTTGAATTACACTCGCGATTGAACTAATTAGCAATTAAATTAGCTGAAAAGTTTAAATTATATAATTGAATTAAAGCCACTCTGCTTTACTAGAACAATTGTTGCATATGGATTACATTACATCGAGTTACATGACGTGCAAAACATATTCGGACAATAGAGAAATCTGATATCGAAGGATCGAATAATTACGGTTCTACTATACCTCGTAAAATCAAATAGAACATTGAACACTATGTTACTCTTAATCTGGGTCAAGAATAGCTTATGGAGACAGCTTATGGACAACAGTGTGATTATATGATGGAAAATTATTCGAGACAGCGGTATAGATTGTTGCTCGATAATACGTTTCGGTTAGGCCTGTTCTGTGCCATTTCGATCGCAGAAGAAAGTCGCGAACGAATTGACTTTGGGAAAGCTGGCCGCGAAAATAATCAACGGGCATCGTATTCTGCGCCAGCTTGATGTAATCCGTTTAGAAGCCGCAGAAAGACCGGAAAAAAGAAATTTATAGCCATAGTTCGTGACGGGTTCGAGTAGTACTAACCGTGTGTTCCAGCTCTTTCGGCTTTCTAACGAAATGACAAGAACGCGGTGCCCACTGACCTCTATAAAGATCTTGAGAATTATCTGAAGTACAGGTGACCAGAAAGTTTCTACTTTGGACGCCGAAAGAAATCGGTTTTCAAGTAACTACAGTGACGTGGATAATTATACGTTCAAAGTAACATTTACACTTTTAGTGATATTCAAACAAAAACTTAACGATGTATCATATTTGTATATTTCTATTTTCTATTATTTCCGATATAGAAATATACAAATCTGCCATTTAGGCTTTTTTTTAATATACAAGATTAATCAGCTAAAATAGACCACAAACGGTGCTGTGAATATTTATAGACCCAAAGTAACTTTTACATTTTAGATATTTAAACAACACCCAAGAGAAAATCTATATTTGCATATTTCTATTTTCTATTATTTCTAACATATAAATATACAAATATAGATTTCCTCTTGAATATTGTTTAAATATCTGTAAAAAATATAAAAGTTACTTTAAGTCTATAATTATTCACAGCACTGTTAGTAGTCTCTTTTAGCTGAGACACCCCATATATTTTAAAAAAATGTGATATTTGTATATTTTTATATTCGAAATAATAAAAAAAGCTAACGTGTCCATGAGTACCTTAAAAAATCTCTGGAAAAATTTTGACAAATAAAACTAGAAGTGATCCTAAATCCAGTTTTAAAGAAGTTACCGCGTTTTAAAAGGTGTACGAATACTTTAGTCTGTCATTGTAGGTGTACATAGTGGTGTCATTGGTTCGTGTCACATCGAGCTTCGTAATACTCGATAATCAGCGATAAAAATTTGACACGGGTAGATCGAAAGTAAGCGGACGTCAGAGATAGACGTCAGAGGAGTGCGACGGGGTTAGCGAAGAATGTTAAGCACCGTTAATGAGCGCGGTAACTTGTGCCGATCACGACCGATTTTGGTCGTGATTGAACGTTGTGACGGATATTGAACGGTTAATGCTCCCATTGACACGGTGTTATACGTAAAACATGCGAGCAGAGAATACTTAAGATGTTTGGTAATACTTTATTCTTTTGTTCGTCGTACAACAAAGACCCAATACAATACCAAATGCTGTTTAAGGGGGTATTCCAATGCGAATATTTGGAAACGATCGATTCTTTTTATATTTTCTTGAAGAGTATAGGTTCAAAAATACGCCTACGACACCTTACATCCGAATTCTTAAAATTAACGAAGTTATAATTATAGTTTTATCGCAAAAGAATTCCAAAGAAAGTTAAACTAAAACGCAAGTTGCGCTAGGACATCCCCCGCCCCCCAAATTGTACGCAATCTAAAAGAATGATATATTGCCAATAATCCGAATTGTCTTTATAAAATCCCAGACGATTACAAATTAATGAGTGTAAGTTTTAATAAAATTATGCAGCAAAATTACCAGAAGAAAATATTTATTTTTCGAATATTTATTTTCAAATATTTATTTTTGAATATTTAGTTTTCATATAGGTCGATCGCGCTTATATGTATATTTAATGTTGGTTGCAAAGAAAATCTGTTGTCGAAGTAATTCACACAGCATGTGCAATCAATGGAACTTGATTTACATGTGTTACCGGTTCGACAGAGCTCTCTGACCACCGATTTGCTAAATTAAAACAACAATGCCTGAACAAAAGGTTCGCTCGTTTATGTAAGAGCGGTCGGACTGTTGCTATAAATCTCTTCGATCGATAAGAGCGAAAAGATGCACTGATGTTGATACACCATGCTCGTACAGCATGAGAATGCGAGGTCAGAGACCGTGCGCTTCTCAAGGCAAGCAGCTATCTCAAGAGAAGAAGAAATCATCCTGTTCTCCTTTGGTTTCGGTATACCGATTGTCCCTAGCTAAATGTTATGCGAAACAAATGCCACACGGTAAGAACCGAAAATAAAACAGACATTGTTTCTACAATACATTCCTTGTACAAAACTTAAAACTTTTAAATGTCATGAAAATACTATCATCTCTATGTACAGAATGTTCTAAATCACTGTGTATTTTCTGGATAATAATTTACGCTTCTCTCTGAGATCTTCTGTAAATATACTTTCATTTATATTATTTGCTAAATCATAAAAACATTGCAGCTGACTAATATACATATGTAATATATTATATATTTCGTAATATATTATAATATATAATATATATTATTTATTTCCAACAAAGTGATATAATTTTAGTTTTTAAAGTATATCAGAATGTATTCTATACATACGTAATTACATTGTATAATATATTTCTAATTCGATCATGATGCGCATTTTGTAAATCAAATAAGACGAAACATTTGTCTTCTTCTAAACTTCTATGTCCAATATTTAAATCCAGATTTTAGATTGCACTTGAAATTTGCTTTAGCACAATTGAAAATTCTGACTTTTATTCTTTGATCTAGACAGCAGAAATATACGTAAATCATATTTAATTTATATTTAAATAACGTACGTTATCAGTTAAAATTACTCGCAAACAGTAGGTGATACAGAAAAATGTGAGAATATTTTTGTTGTCATCTGTTTATGCAGATCGTGATGATGTATTATAAATAAAGAATTTCCCTGCAAGTAGAAGAATAGGAAATTCTGCTGTTGTTCGTTTCTTACTTGAAAGTAACTAAAACTTTTTTGTAAAAAACTATAAAAAGTAGATAAAACGATAAGTTATTTTACAGTATATGTATATATTAACTTCATTTATATTTATCAAATAAGACATATTCTAGGTTCAGATACGTATATATTAAGCATTTGATATTCTTTAAAAACTATCTTTTTATCACTTTAATCCTGTAGGTAACATTACCATTACTAATCTATTAACTCCCATTTGGCATCTCAAATTATTGTAAAAATATTTTTTGCAGTGATCTGAGATATCAAATGTTCCAAGCGGAAGACGTGGATGGTTTCACAGAAAAGTAGCGTATAAAGAATCGGAAGACCAAATTCTAGAATTTTTGATCATTTGATCGTCACGAAAATTGGAATATGGGGTGTAAAAATCGTAAGAATTAGCGCGCTGCTTTTGAGTCCAAAAATCATACGTATACCGTGGCGGAACTCTATTTATATGTAGCTGTCGAGGGACAAGTAGGTTCGCATAGTCAGGTGATTCATAATAGCAGGAATCTACTTGTCTCCCACCACTGACTATAAT
The DNA here is from genome assembly GCA_028455555.1 of Augochlorella aurata. Classification (NCBI taxonomy): domain Eukaryota; kingdom Metazoa; phylum Arthropoda; class Insecta; order Hymenoptera; family Halictidae; genus Augochlorella; species Augochlorella aurata. The sequence goes on along the minus strand of CM052164.1, from coordinate 6,644,705 downwards.
CTTCTGTTCATTTGTTAGGAGTTCACATTCATTTAACACTAAACCCACCTAGTGAACCCAGAAACTAATATTGGCGTGTTTTGCTGTAACAGAGTGACAACTATAAAAGAGTCGTTTTAACATCAACAATTTTGAAAGCAACGATGCGAGACTGATTATTTCAATCAGTATAATAAATTTAGTATCGAGGGATAAAGTTCAGTTGACCAGGCAGTGCTATTATTTAGGCTAGTGTAGCTAATAACTGTGGGCCGATCAGTTGCTCTGCCTTTGGTTTATTTTTCAGCGTAATTATCTGTATATTTCTCGAATAAGACATATTCTATATCTTTATTCAAAAATAAACGAAATAAAAGAATACAAAAATATACAGCAATTGGTCAGCCCACAGTAACCGGCTACACTACCCTAGTTTATACGTATAAATGGAGTTCACGTGAACGGAGTTTCACTGTACAAGTTGACAAGATAGATGGTAACTATAGTTTAAAGTACGTAATCTGTGGGAACAATGATTCCTTTGTCTGAAACACGAGTTTTAACTTCCGCCCGGTTTTGGTTTGATAATTTTCTCGAAGGGGAAGTTACGGAACGCGGTGCCGAATATTTCGGTGAAGGCGGTGGAGACTAGATCGTTAATCAGACGCCTGGTCATCACGAATCCCGGCTGCCAGGCGCCATTTATTATTTTGTCGAGGATGTTTTCCAGCATCTGTCGACCGGAAAGCAAGTGTGTGATGTGAAGCTTCAGGTCTCGAATCGTTTGCACGTCCACGTTTACTTGGATCTTTTGCCCGGGTCTCTTGGTGACGGTAGTGGTCTGCACAAGGTCATCTAAAACCAACAAATTATGAGAAGAGAGATCGCGACAGCTTGAATCCGAAGAACGACGAAATTAATAGATATTTATTTATATATTTATTTTTCTATATATTTATTATATATTTATATATTTATTTTTCTATATATTTATTATATATTTATATATTTATTTTTCTATATACTTATTATATATTTATATATTTATTTTTCTATATATTTATCTATATATTTATTTTCCAGAACATGTTCCCCCGGAATCACATACCTCCCCGCGGGTAGAAATTAATAGTAACTGACTAAATTAATAGTAAACTGTTTTCCTTTCAGCCAGGTATCCAAAATAATAGTTACAGTAGAGACTCCTTTATTCGACGATTTATTTTTTCAACATTCTGATATCAAAACATTCTGTTTAAATAATAGATTATTTGGATACTGGGATATTGTAACATTAAATATATATAAAATGCATCAAATCTGCTGTCTACATACAGGGTGTTCATTCGAAAACTATAATTCGAAAACGACACATTTTCGGGAAAAATGTTAAATATAAAAGTTATTTTATTAAAAGTAATTCGAATATATATTTAAACTTTTTTCCCAAAAATGTGTTGTTTCCGAGATATTTTCATTTAAAGTTTTCAAATGGACGTCCTAACTAAAAACATTGAAATCAAAATAATAACGATTTTTGTTATATTGATTATAATAACTATGATTTCTGGCTTGGTCAGTAACGCGTGAAATTCTGAAATGATTAGTGTTTACTTACAAAGGGCCAAGGTGAATTTTCCTTTATTCGTTACAGAGGTCCCAAACACGTTCGCATTGAAGTCGTAGGAACCCGATAGAAATTTGTCTGGAAAGCTCTGAGTATAGACGACCTGAAATTGAAGTGTAAATTTGCATTTAAGTTATAAACAACTAGGTTAACTTTCCCAATTTTCGTGCCTCCGGATTAAAAACTTATAAAAAAGGCAAAGTATTATATATAAATTCATGATCTATTTTTTTTATTACGATTATCTATTAACATGTAAGATTCATGGAGGGGGGGATATTACATATTTCATATGTTAAAATGTAATTTTAATTTTTCAATCAATGCTACAGCAGTTCTGAGGGACTTAAATTCTATGTCTCGTCAAAAATCGTAAGAAACGCTTGCTGTAGATTTCCGTATAAATTAATCATTAATGTGATTTAGAGGCAAAACGCCTATTATGTCGTAAGAGGGTTTCATTTAGTATTAACAACGATAAAAAGACACTCAAAACACAATCATGCATATTTTTATATTACTAATATAAATCCAGTAATAGTGTAAGATTTCTTTTATTAGAACGTGTAATCGAACCTAACCTCAATTTCATTCAAAACAATGCAATAATGTTGATTTAGTGTTAATTTAGTTTTTTATGCGCAATAACATTCAAATACAGTAACGGATCCTACTCCTGCACACCTCCAGGCTGCAGCTTGATTCATTAGCGAGGGTTGACATAGAAATTTTCTTTGCTCTGATTGGCTGACGATTCACTGCTGAGACAAGATCCATTGCGAATTGTATGCGCAGTAAAATGCACAGAAGAACAGGGCACGAAAATACGAGACATGAAAATATGGACAGGCGCGAAAATACGGGGTATAAGGACATGAACACAGCTCCTGGAAGGGCACGAAGATATAGCCAGAAACACCATTTTTTATTTCATTAGAAACATTATTAAGTTACTAATTTTTATTACGCAAACAGATATGTTTAAAATCAGAAATGTCTGAAAAATCGAAACACAATTTTAGTGTATTAAATAAAATTCCTAGTATTTAATGAGAGTTTCGGCAAAGCTAAAATTGACTTAAAGGCACGATAATTGGGACAGTTACCCAGCTTGGATACGAGCAAATACTGTATCTGCTTTGTCTCAGCACCGGAATCCTATATTTTATTATCAGACATTTTATGCGGGTACAATTAACTCACTGACGCATCCAAGTGAAAGCTACTATTATGTGTATACATACACGCGTATAGTGAAACGCTAACTATAACAGCAACAAAATCTCTTAGCTACTCAAGGCCAACACCTCTACCGAAGCCTATTAAGACCAATAAAACTGGCACCTTCAGATAATTTTTTACTTAATTTCGAAATTCTTCCAGCATTTCACGGCGGCACTACTCATCTTTTTTTAAACAAATCCGGGAGACTCGTCCCATATCGGTTAAGTGTTTTTGAAATTTTGCCTGTAGCAGAAGTTACCGGACTGTCTTTTTGGTATTTCCTGCAGAAAAATGTCTATGGATACTACTCGAAACTAACACAAATCAGAAGCAGGTCACCGGAACTTTCCATGTTCAGAATAAGTAGAGTAGACTCAAAATAAGTTTTTCTGAGAAATTGGAAAGTCAATTGGTTTCTTATACAAGGTGTCCCGCCTGACTTGTGCGCCTCCTGTAACTTCCGAAATATACGTTCGACAACGAAATTCTGTACACAAAAATTGCGTGGTATAAAGGCGCACACTATGTAGCGCTTTCATTTTCTTTATATGTAAAGGCTTTTCGGAGGTTCGAAGGTCAAGTTTCTCTTCTTAAATAGAATACTGTATTCTTTATATAAAAATGGAAAAATATCGAATTTAAAGTAGAAAAGTATTGATCTTTATCAGCCCTAAACTTAATAGCAATTTCGCTTTATTTTTGAAAATTCTCTTCACGTAATATCAACTTGGATATTCAACCTTATCACAGATTTCCTCAGGTTAGCGAAAATAAAGTGAAATAAATAGTTAGCTACTATGTTTAGAGCTAATGAAGGTCGATACTTTTTTACTCAGAATTCGATATTCTACCATATTCTGATATAGAAAATATAATTGAAAAAAATTGACCTCCAAATTCCTAAAACACCTTCACATTGACAATATCTTCTCGCCCAACGCATATTTTGGAAGTTGCAGCAAGTGCACAAGTTGCGTGGAACACTCTGTATATGGAAGATTGAGATTGCTAAATTCATGTAATTTTCGGATTAGCACAGTTAAAGATTTTTACTCACATTAGTTAGTTGAAGCTTAAAATCTATTAATGACAGTTGGTCAATACCGTACTACATTTCTGCGGTTGTTTAACTAGAGAGCCTAGGACAAGTAATTTTCTTTTAAATTTGTTTTTCTGTTCGACAAATTTATTGGCTTGAAAGAATTTTCGAAAAAGTTATTTATTCAACCAATATATAGAAAATAAAATTTTCTTTTCAGTTTTTCTTATTAATTGCCCATCCATTGTTCACCATTGCTGAATCATTTCATTTTTACATAAAGTCGTATTTGTAATCTATGGACCAAAACAATGGATTCGTGTTTTTGGAATTTCCTCGCATTCGTCGTTTAACAATAGTTAATGCACATATAACATTTTCTGATCTCGTGAGAGAGAAAACTATTTTTATCTGTTTTGGAGCCGATAACATAACTTTCTAACAACCTTTGGTACCGTAAATACCGGAGTAGTTAGGTTAGTTGTTTTTGAAATAGTCAAAGAAGATGTTGGGAGTAGTAACATTGTTAAGTAGTACCCATTTTGTTATTATTTTATCCTACACGTGTTAAACAGGTGTGTAAATGTCGCACAATTACTCAAACTATTTCTTGACTGAGAAGAAACTGTGAGAAACGTTTATAGTAATTAGCAATAAATGTATATGATCGGAAAAAGAGGAGGAATTGTTACCTTGTAATGTGGCAGGTCGCTAACAAATTTCGTTACTTTACTAGCAGACCATCCGCTCTCGGTGACGTTCCTCAGCGTCAAAGTAAAACCGAAATTCTGCATTCCCCGTTTGACCGAAACTTCCTTGGCGAAGAACGGGTCGAAAGGAGCTACATTGTACGCGGAAAGTCCGGTTTTAAAGTACGGCCGGATCGCATTCAACGCTTCGCGTATACACGCATCGAAGCCTGGCACGTTTGGATGGCAATCTTTGAAGTGGTCCTCTGCAAGCGGAGAAAGTTCCTTCATTTTCATCCTACAGTGATCTCTACAGGGTGTCTCGAAATTATGTTATTTTCGTTCCTAAGGTCATTTGAAGTTACTTTTTCCTTAGCGCAAATGCAATCCGCAACTTGGTTTACGAGTTATTAACGAAAAACGCCGACCAATGAGAAGCACGCTCGGCTGGCGCAAGACAGCTGACTCGATAAGCGGAATTGGGCTCCGGCCGCTCGTTGGCTTGGCCGCCTAGCGCCAACCGAGCTTGCCTCTTATTGGTCTGTGTTTTTCGTTAATTACTCCTAAACAAACCCGCGCACTGCATTTTTCTTAAGGAAAAAGTGACTTCAAATGACCTCAGCAACACCTCAGCATAATTTTGAAAAGTAAATAAATTTCGTTTTGTTATATTTGATTGATTAGTTTACTAAGCAGTGGCTGAAAACTTGTTTTCAAAAATTGCAATTGGTTGGGATGATAAAGAATATTAATTTTATAAATTTCGATAATTTATACGCATACGACAAATTTTATCGAAATCGTTTAACATTGTTGTGAGCTACAAAAATTGAAGATGGGGAAGATAAAAAGATGAAAAGAAAATTCGTTACTTTTTCTTTGTCATTTCAACCAACTGCAATATTTGAGAACTATTCTTTAGGTATTGTCGAATAAAACAAACCCTCAACGTCTCAACAAAATTTAGATCGTATGGCGCAATTATAAAAAGGTTATTCGGTTCTAAAAGGCGTTCGAATACTTCGTACGCTAACTATACGTTGTCGTTAAATTGGAATGGCCATATTTCAAGACATTTTAAGGAATAGTGGACAGATCGGGCTTGGAGCCATTTCCAATGAAACGAGAGGCGGGTTTCCTTTTCAGGGCATAAAACGTAATGTCCTAGTTTTATGCCATCAAGGTCGTAAATAAGCGATAGCAATTTTCCTGTACGCAAACATTACAGAACACGCTGGTTGGGAAAACGAGAGCCTGTGGCAAAAAATGTTAAACTTGGAATTCCTTTTTGCGTAAAAGTTTGGCTACTTTTACGTTCGTGTAATCTTCACGTAATACTTTAAATCTTTAAACGTTCGTCACTGAAAACAAATCAGAATTTTTCAGATATTTTCAATAATCTGACGAACAACTTTTCTACAAACTAGTGCATAAATCCACAGACTTATTATACCTTGTATAAACCTTGAAATAACGTAAAAATAGTTTAAGTCACAGAAAACAAATTCCCAGATCACTATACAGCATGGCTGGAGATAAATAGATTTTTGAAATACAAGTCTCAAATACGAATATAAAAATACAAAAATACTTTTCAAATACAAGTCTCGTGTAATACAGAATTTGGTAAATAAACTTCCCTTGAAATAGCATATTCGAAAATATTTAAGTAATATTCATATGTTTAAAAAAAAAGTTTATTTGCCATTCTCTATTACAGGAGAGATACATATATTATATATATTATATATTAGAGGAGAGAGAAATATTTATAATCCATTTACTATTTCAAAAATCTATTTTTCCCCAGTCCTGCAACGCACCTTTTTGACGACAGATGTAACGGAGCACGTGTCGAGAAAAAAGTGGAGAATTTAACGATGAAACCGAAATTCGCATTAAATCGAGCAGATTTTAACGATTCAATGTAAATTTCCTCTCAACTTTCAGTGTTTCTATTTTCCAGTTACTTCATAATGGCTCTGCATTCCGTGAGAATTTTCCGCTTGTATAATTTGCACTACGTCCTTCGCGCAATACTCTCCCCCGGCGAAGCATTGTGTCATGGAACGTTCGAACGACGCGCATACTTTCGTTGTCATGCGAATACTAACATATAAATGGCAAATCCTTGTCGTTCGGCATTAAAAGGGTTCCTTAAAAATTAATTTGATGCATTTACAATAAGAACGAGTAGACGAAACTCAAAACGATAAAAGAACTTAAAGAAAATACTGCTGTATTGTTTCCAATTCATTAAAATTACACCTCGCAATGTCAAACAATGTTTATTTTGCATAGAAATCTGCAGTCTATTTATAACTAGACTGCGGACCTTTGTGTGAAAGTGTAAAATTAAAATGTTCTTAATCGATTGCAATAAAAATGTATTTCTCGTCTTAACGCTTCCTATAAATTAATAACAATGTAGGAACATTCGGAAATTCTTCCGTCTTCATTGTCTCTGATTTCACTTACCTAAGTCAATCTTATCGTAAATATTTAAAAACATTCGCAAACTGTTTATAGCCAAATTGCAGATATTTATACGAGATAAACATTGTCTTAATTAAACGTAATAAACAGATGTTAAATAAAACTGTATTTCTCCGAGCAACAATTTCAATGAGTCAACGAAGATGTAGGGACATACTTAAAATCATCTGCCTTCATTACCTCGGATTTCAGCTGCTTATTTCGAGCATAAACGCGTCAACAACCTAGTTATAAATCATAACACCGAGCCTAAACCATTGAAAACCAGGGCCGGGAAAATTTAAAATACTCTAATATAAAATAGTAAATATAAATAAATACTAGTTGGAAATACGATTCCATCTAATAATTAAACGAACAAATAAAATATTATTTTGAAACAGCCTTTACTTAAGCAAATATTTCAATGTCTACTAATTTAATATCACAGTATTTCGAACTTTCCCCAGCCCTATTGAAAACTCTATTCTTCGCGTTCGCAAGACTCGACCGCGTCGCGATAATGCGTCGATCGATTCAACCTGCCAAGAATATTTCAACAGTATGGTAAGCGTTGCTGGACATCGTTGCAGTTATCGTCGCGAATGGACCGTTTGTTTAGCGTCCTTACCGAAATCTGCGGCCAAGGACGCAGTTAGGAGGACCAGGACCACGAGGACACGGCAGATCGGTCGCATCCTTGTCCCAGCGATCGATAATGACACGGTGCACACGCGGTAACGCGCCTCGTTGCGGAACACGAGGTGTAATTCCAACAACCGGGTGAGCACGCGAACGATGCTTACGCTTTCACTCTCTACGGTACATCTGAGAGAAGGGTTACACTGCGCCGCGTTCCTGCACCAAGATTTTCGGTCGACCTTACATAATACCCCGTAGAAACACCGGAGACAAACCACGATCACGCGGTGGCCGACCACACGCTCACACCGTACGTACAGAAACCAGTCTAAAATCCTCGGATCATTTCGTTTCACCTTTTAACACAGCGGCGGTCTCGTTGCTCCATTTTCCACCGAAGACCGCGCGTTTCCTGCCGCTTGCGAATTCGACCTCGGCTCCGACACGTTTGACACTAGAAACGAGCCGACGGATACGGTGCCATTTTTAGCCCGACGCATACAATGGAGGGTAGAAAAATGTTCGCCATAATGAGTTCTGTTCTCGCTTACTTTTTTGTTTAAACTTCACACTTTGTTCAGATTATTCCGGTTTTCAAGGTTGTAGTAAATGTTGTTCGTTCGCACGATCATCGAGGACGAAGTTTGGGGAAGGGAATGGTATAAATGGACGTGACGCATTGGTTTTAGGGACTGGAGCGATCCTCAATTCGATGTTGCGCTGATTTATCGAGTTAGTTGGCTTTGTTTGTCCGATCTAGAAGGCTGTGCAACAGTTCTCTGGGTGCAACAGGTTGCTCGGAAATTCACAAGCTGTCAGTGCGGCAAGTTTTGGCCTAAGGGAAAAGGACGCATCGCTCTGTGAACAAGGTGATCATTAATTTTTTTATTAATCATTATCTGGTTATTAAAAAGAAATATTGTAATGTGACGGACGTTCTTAATAAATCTTCGTATCGACGAAGAAGCTATCGAGTTCTTTCGATCTTCATATTTACGTAATTGCTAGATTTCTCCTGTGCCCCTACTTATGATGTTTGTTAGCGCGGCGCGGTGGTCTGGGAATTCGCTTTCTGTGAGCAATATTATTTTACAGTTGTTTCAAGGTTTCCGATCGTAGTATAGTAGATCGTCGAATTCGTCTCCACACCAGCTGGAACAGTATCGAATCAAAAAATATATATATATATTTGAATTCTAATTTGCAGTAGAATGATTATTGACTATTTGTTTGAGAAATTGTAGTTTTTTTAAATTATAATAAATTCAGTGCGCGGCACACAGCCTTAAAACCACTAAAATAAAACTTTAAAAATCTCGGATACTCATTTCTTAAAAACTTAAAATCAGCCAGAAGTGGCACTTAAAAAGCCATTCTTTTTCTCCCGAACAATTACAACGTGAAAGAAGTCCTCAGTTTAATATTGAAATTTATTCAAGACACAATTAAATAATTGAAATATACTTAGTAACGAACACAAAGTGCAACAAAAACTTGTTTTCTGATGTTTTACAATGAGTTATGAAGCTTGATCGCAATTTGCATGATTTGGTCTTCAAGTCAGTATATCTCATTATATAATAATCTAGAAGGATTAATATATCTGAATTCTGAAGCTTTAACAATAATTAGTCTAAATAGAGAATTTCAAAAATTGAATTTCTGCCACTTTCCCGAATACTGTATGCTGTGCGTAGCAGCGTGAAAAAACGCACGAAATAATGGAATGCAAGAAACGAGCTGTAAAGACGTTTCGCGCAGTCGATTATTATCCCGATCGCAGACAAAACTGTAAACATATGCAGGATCTAGAAAATGAGCAACTGGAACTGTCTGCGAATGTCACGATTATTTATCAACGTAATCAGCATTCGAGGAGAAGAGAAAACGATGAGAAAAAGTGGCGCGAACGAATCTGTGATGTCGAGTGGACTATACGTAGATTCGATCGTGTGAATTCCTTTCTCCAAACGTAAAAAACCGACTTCGATCTGAATAAAATTTCTGCTGGAAGCAGACTTGGACAGAAGATTATTCGTGTTGTCAAACCAGAATAAAAACTATGCTGTTAGTGCGGGACACAGGTAGAGCACGAGCATTGTTAGTGCTGCACCATTGTTTATTTATCAATGTTTTGCGAGTTGCTAGAAAAAACTGCATTAGAACATCTCGTCAGTGAAAGTTGATTACACAATAAGGATTGTGCAATACAGTTTGATTAAATCGTAAAGTTTTTCGCGTAACATCGCGATTTTAAACAAATTGAATGAGACGGCTTGGGAATGACCTAAAATCAAGATTACATAAAAAACGTTCGAATGGAAACAGCAGACTATAATAATTGTATGATGTATACTTATTTGTATACGATTTTTTTTCTTTTATTTGTTCTTATTTTAGAACAATTTAATCAGATAAAAACAAATGTATTTTTTAATATAAATATTCCAAATGTACCGGCTGTCTTAAAAGTCCATTCTGAAATTCTAAAAATTAAAGGGGAACAGAAATGTTGCAAACTTTATCAACGTTGGTTAATTCGTCAACGAAAATTCTAAAGATTTTGAAATAATTATGACGGTTCTAATATTCGAAAATTTAAACTATGCGCTTTGTCACCAAAATCGATCAACACTTTTCAAAGCTACAAACAATTGAAGATAACAAAAATAGCAGTTTTTCACAACTTTTACAATGCCTGTAGCATAACACTGGGTCAATCGATTACAAAACGAATTGTTTAATTTTTCATTATAGGCTCTAATAAACATGAATTTCTTACATTTTTTGTCTTTCCAACCAATTGCGTTGTTTGCAAAATTTTGTTTAGCCACTGTCCAATTATTTAGTTAGTCTGACATTTGAAAAATATTCCAGTTGTTTGGTCCATTTGAAAAAGGTTTAAAAAATGTTCAAGTATTTTCGTTGCTCGCTGTATATAAACTTTCATGAATGACTTATTATTACGTCATTAGCCTTATTGTAGACTGCTCTTTATCAATTCGAATGTTGAAAGGAACAATTCATTCGCGCCATAGATTTAGTTGCACCTGCCGGCAGACAACCTGGCATGCAGCGACGTAAAACTTGCTGAGCTGCTGTTGCGTCACCAGGAGCACACGAGCCACGATTGTAGACAAACATTTTTATTTTTATGTCACAAACATCTTTCTCTTAATGCTACATTGTCACATGTTAAACATATGTTGTTCGTCTCATTTGCATATTCAATTGCATATTCGAATATTGCATATTCGTAAAGCAATTAATATGCTGTATACATTTTACAGGGTGTCCCACGCAACTTGCAGTTATTATATTTAGGACTAATAAATATTCTTCCATATTTTGGCATAAAAATTATAGTATTCCATTTAAAAAAGAAAAAAAACAAAGTTGACCTTCAAATCTCGGGAACGCCCCCACCTAGAAAAAAATAAATACACTATATAATGTACCCCTAAAAACCATGCAACTTTCGTATGCAAAACTTTTTCATGCAACGCATAGTTGCCAAGTTATGGAGATGTTCAAGTTTCATAGAACACCCTGTATATCAACGACTAGGACCATCTCTACATATAACATCGATCATTTCTTGCCTTCATTCCGCGTGCTCAGTCTACGGAAAATTTTCATTGCACAATGCGGCAATCTTAATTGCAGACTAATGGAAACTGCTAGTCGAACAAACATCCCCTCTATCGGTTTCTGTAAATCCGACGGTGTGTTGCAACGTCGGCTCCGTTTTATAAACGGTACTCTTTAATCCTTAATCGTTCATTGTTGGTTTTCTTGCCCCACCATTGTTCATTATTATATGTTCGTGCGTTATTAAGTGTCGGAAAAGGTTACGAAGATTATTGAAAAACTCATGTCTTTTAACTTTGTTATCCGAGCCTATAACGAAAATTTAAAAAACGCCTTTCGCACATTAACTTTTAAACATTTAAAAAGGTACAAGTCATTTAATTCAGTTTTTAAAAAGTTATAAGTGTAAGTTTCTTATTAATGTATACAAAAAAAATAATTAGAAAATTAAATATTCATTTAAATCCTTCCTGCGTAAACTAAACGATATAATAATAAAAAACTCAATAGGTGGTTCAAGTCGATGATTCTAATTAAGAATATGTATGAACGTGTGAAGGGGTGAGGGAGAAGTACCCGTTCTAAAACAGGGTCATTGAATATGGCTAGTAGTTTACTATTCTGCTTTGTTATTTTGTATCCATATTAAATAAATATTTCGAATTGTCTAGAAACATCAATCCACCAAACAAGAGCATAAATATTCAACAATAACACTTCTAAGATGTAATAAAATCGATGATAATCTTATACTCTCTGAAAAACATTCCACAAAAGATGCTTTTATCTCACAGGATCTCCATTCTTCCTTCGTCTTTGAATGTTATTTATAATCGGTGCGTTTTTCCAGGCGCGGCAAGAATAGATAAAAAAAATCGATACGAAGACCTCGGACGAAAATATTTTTTTTCACCGCGACTCGGCGAGCGAGAAGGCCGCGGTAGAGCTGCAGCAGCTTTTCCAGTTCGACGGCAGCTCGTGGCAAGATTGGAAAAGATCGAAGAGTATCTAGGGTACTTTCGACGGTCTAACATGGCCTAAGACTCGTCTGTCGTCGTAGACGAAGAAGGCGCAGGTGCACGTTGCAAGTAGTGAAAGTATCCCGAGTGCAGTTACGATCTAGCATCTGTCAATGCCCTCTTGCATAGTCAGTCTTGCAGTAGCGGTGCCGTTTCGCCGAGGAACCGGGATTTGAAGCACACTTGTCGAAAGTGTCGGCGATCCGATCGCGAATCACAAGCTCGTGTTCGGGTGAATCTGCCTGACGGTAAATCGCGGATCGACGAGAAATCGCATTTCAAACGGTTCCATCGTTTAATCGTTTAATCGTTCCGTAGTTTCATCCCCAAAGAAACCAGTGGCGACGATGATCGGACCGATGATGATGATGTTCCTCCTACTCCTCTTGGTCGCGAGTGGCTCGACTACTCTCTCCGTCGACTCAAATCGTGAGTAGAATAGATTTTTCAATTGTAAAGACTGTTTCCGCGATCGTGCGTTTTCGCTTCCTGTTGGACTTAGTGTCTTTCAGAGTCAAGTTTGCTGATAACGTTCCGGTGAAAGTCGATTTAATCGAAGATATATAATATATATATCATCGCGAATGGGTCAGGAAAGGGGATTCATTTTTCTCTTAACATGACATAAGTGCTTGATCGGACGTTTATTTGGTTCTTCGAAACGGTGGATAACTCGTGTATCGTAACGAGTCGAGATTTCGGTCGCGATTGCAGCAACGGTAACACCTTCGCGAATTGGCAATTACCTGAATGTTGCGTAACTCTGGGCTAGCTGGAAATGAAATCGTTCGTGCGAACAACCCCGAGCAATTTCGGACGAATTTGACAATGTGTAGTTAAAACGAGAAGCTACTTCGCGACTACCTTCTCGCGCGATCCATGCGATTTCCTTTCGGTTCGCGCCGGCATTCGATTCATGACAGTCTGTACTTAATTAACTTTCATGCGACGTGTACGCCGATCGCTAATCTTCGCATCAATTACTCACTCTCTTTCTAATTCGCGTGTTGTATCGTTCCAGCCGAATACGTGAAACAGTGTTCAAGGAGCGATCCAAAGCTGAAGTCGTGTCTGATCGATGCCCTCCATCACCTAAGACCGTACCTAAGCGTCGGGATACCGGAAATTGAGCTGCCTTCCGTTGAACCCTTTCGCGTAAGCTCGTACTACTCTCTCTTTCTATCTCTACATGAAAAGTTCGTATTTACTCTCTTGCAAACCGAATTAACTACTTTTCGACAATGCTGAATGAGTACATTACTTTCTACATTTTTCTGTAAACATTATTACTATTCAAGAATGTCCTTTCGATTATTGGAGATTGACAATTGAGGCACTGGCTGCAAGAACAACTTGACCCAGTCTAAGTTTAAAAGCGAAAAAGACAAATGAAATGCTTCTTTATATACGACGTAATTAAAACGGACGAAGTTTTCTAATGTAATCAAATATTTTCATCGCTTGACAATAAATTACGATTGAAATACAGCTATTTGAAACAGTTAAAGTCTTTAAATATTAGAAAATCACTGGCATCTTAGAATGATCAGTCCAACAAATGAACACTTAATCTGCACGTTTGTTAAATTGGTCGCTGTCGAATCCCCTGAATGATGTTTAAGTTTATACATTCCTGAAGACAATTCTAGCATTTCCTGATAGTTACATTTTTAAGATTGTAAAATTGTTAATTTAGAGCTCAGTTAATTTATAGTAATTTCATAATTTATTTCATTTGTCTTTTGAACATTTTCCTATGTACAGATTGCATTTTAAGACAGGTGAAAAATTTGATAAATGTCACTCACTATAATTCTAACCCGCTCATTTGTATGAAGACCCTTGAAAGTTTAAACGTCGAAGACATGAAAAAAATGGAAATACAAATCAACATAATTGGGTGATTTTTATACCCAATATTGTCAACAGTTCAGCTTATTGTACTAATTTAATATTGTATAGAAAAGTATAGTGGTCTGTTTGGACTTGTATACCGAAATCATTCCGAGCGAAGATTGAAGAATCTTAAAGTTTGAGCATCGATCCGTTTAGGATCCGTTATTCCAAATATTCGCGACTCTGGCCTGTTTCGACAGATGGACGAGCTGACTCTGTCCCTGACAGGTGGTACAAACGGTTACAAGGTACAGCTACGCGAACTGTTCGTGAGGGGAGCGAGCAACTACACAGTTGAGGATATTAAACTCGGCTCACCCTTCGAAGCTATTGTACGAATGCCAGCCCTTATCTTGGACGCGCATTATTCCAGGTTCGTTTCTTCAACGAAAATACTTCTGCTCTATTTACTGCTGCTGCTCAAAGACGATGCGACGCCACCTTTTCAAATGCACACTACGAAAACTGAACAAATATTTCTAGGCTGTGCCAGTATAACACGTGTACAGTGAATATAATATCTTAGGATTAAATCTATTAATTCTAAGTAATAAGTAGAATGCAGATTTTATGCTTTTGTGGCATAAAATAGATCAAATAGTACACGGTAAAACTATTTAACACTGTTTTTACCAAAGAGATCAAACCACGCTAATTTAACACCATTTTTATCAAAGCGGTCGAAAGACACTTTCTAAAATTTTAATTTATATTTATTTTAAGCTAAATTACTTTATAATTTTTTCAACTGACTTTTCAACCCAATTGACTTTTTCAACTTCCTTATAACGAGAAAATAGGGTTTAAGAACTTGAAAATGCGACTGTCTTGTTCTCAACTCAATACAATAATGAAGACAGAAACCATGTAGCGTCTGTATCTTGAAATTAATGCAAACAATTTCTATTTGAATAAAAATAGAAATTGTGCGGCATAAAAATCCGCAGTCTGGTAATGACATTTTTTTTTAAATTTCTTTTGATAGATTTTCATGAGCTGAGTATGAATCTGGAGAATCTTCTCAATATTATTTGTAATTTTATTTTCATTCTAACTTATCTAGCAATAATCTCCAAGATCTCTTGAACAAGATGACGCAGTATCATATTACATTGCAAGTGAATGGTTAAAGTGAGAAAACATCAAAATACGTCAATTTTTATAGATATTTCTCAATTGATTTCAGGAACTAATTATACAAGAGAAAATCGAAATGCTGCACGTAACAGAGCGATCGTTAGAGCTAGGACTGGTGTTGGTAAAACATAAAAATCACGCTTCATTTCCAAAATCGAAACGAAACAGTTTTACAAAACGCGTCACGTCAGTAACGACATAAACCATTAGAATCTGACCTTCTCACTTTCTCGTATTAACCTTATCGATCGTCCGAACTGTCAGTGCAGTTGTTTCGAGCAAGATTTAAATCACGTTATATGGCAATGCCCGCTATATGACACCGAAAGAAATGCCATGATACATAAACTTTGTCAGTTTGGTTTCCGTCCTTCTCACACGACAGATGTCCTTTCATGTAAACCATACATTCAATCACTGCTAATCACTTTCAAATTCCTTAAGAAACATGACATATATCCTTAAGCGTTTAATTATGTCTAGATACAGACAAGTACCATATAATCAAAAATAAAATGCAATAACATTGTATACTGCTGATAACCCCGCATGTGGTTTCATAGCTCTCGAATGGCGACTCTGAGACATAGTTTGTATTTTGAATTTTTATTATCTTTCATTTTTAACAACTCCTTAAATATGAGGCAATTTAATAATGTAAGAACTACTTGAAAAAATGTTATAGTAATTTTCAAAATATCAATAATAAAAAATCAAAATATTATGTGTTGGAAGAAATATCTCAGTTTTCAAGTTAAAACAGTTTCGAGTGCAAAGGGTTAACAAATAGAAAAATTAGAGTAATCGTTTCTCTTAACGATATTTAATTGATCAGTTCAGGGGTGCTAATCATTCTACCAGCCAGTGGCAACGGAACGTTCCACGCTCGGTTCGACGATGTCAGAGCTCTAGTCAAGGGTACAGTGTCTACAAAAATACGTGACGGGAAGACGTACCTGAACGTGGAGAACCTTGACGTCGTCCTAGATGTTAAGAACGTGCACATGAGGGTCCGCAAGATATTCAATAACAATCGGATACTCAGTAAGTATCGGACTCGAGGACGTAAGAATCCTTCGACGCAATTCGAAACTGCCTAATTCCAAGTATATCCTATCCGAGTAGCTCTCTAAATATGAGCAACTCGAAAAAAATGTGAACAGCGCATCCAATTGAATTGAATTATGTTTCTAGCGGAAGCAACAAATCTGTTCCTTCGCGAGAACGGGCAGGAAGTGTTGAAAGCAATGGAGCCGCAACTGAAGAGGAAACTGTCCGTACTTTTCGCTGGCATCGTCAATCAATTGTTGCGTCACGTGCCGGTCGAAGTATTCCTCCTACCTTGAACAGCTTGTTTCCCTCGTTGCTAATGCGAACACGAATATTTCGATCATATTAGGTTGGTGGGAAATAAATGGCCGTTACAGCTTATTAAGCGTACTATTGCTGTAATCGCGAGCATACATATACATATCGGGGGTTAGAATAGAGTATCGTGGATAGTACTTCGATCCGCAGTATTACATAGAATTCTATCTACTTATATAGAAATGATGATCGGCCATTCGTCTTTCCCATGTATCCTCTTGTTATTCGTTTAAGAGACGCACCAGATTATATTAAGCAGAACGAAGCGGTTCGTATTAGGAAAGTCAGCGATGTAAACAGAGTTACACACGCTAATGATTTATATGTGAACCAGGGGTGTATAGGATAGCGCTGGGCCACACAGCAAGATAGTTTACGGAGCTTAGATTTAGCTCGAAGTTACATGTAATTTAGACTTTTCGTGTGTATCTAAAGGAATATAAAGTGTATGCGTACATTTTTCAATACTTTTTTCTCTATAGTTTTTCTTACTGGTGGTGGACGAGTTGCTCCAAGAAAGCTCATACGAATTGGTATTTAGCATTAGTTTATTTACACCTCGTTCAATAACAATCATAATTTCAACAATCCATTTTAACAAATCATCTTATAGTTTATTCGTTACTGTAGCAGCAACGGCTTAAACATAATAATAACTCGACTTGTCCCCTCTTGTGGTGTTTCCATCGCACAACATTACATTACAGCATGTCGTGTGTCCTTCGGTTCTCTTCTGCGTTCCACGTCAGTTTCTTACAATCTATCGATCTCCATCCTAGCCTTACCTCGATACGCTTTTAATTATTCACTATAGATTAGGTGCAGCTCAAGGGAACACCGTCGAAAACGGTATCTTTGAGAAGAAGCGATTGACGAACTCCGTCAGAAGCGAGTCCCACGATTCTATCAACTTCGGCAACATTCCTCGGTATATCAGCGGCCAGTATTCATTGGCGAAGTACATGGCAGCACGATCTGAAACAAGTATTTTCCCATCTTTAAATAACCTGATTACAAAACGGGTCCTGTCGTCGTTCGGTCCATTAAATATTTCAAGTATTTCATTCGTACGTAAACTGCGGATCTTTATGCAAAATAAAAATTGTCTCCATCAACGTTAAGAAACATCACACTTACCAATTTTTATGATAAATGCATAAAATTCGCAATCTGTTCGTGTCGATAATATAGAGAAATGTTTCATTCGTATCGATACAAAACTTGAGAAAACACCATATTTGTATATTTTTATATTACAGTTAATAGATAATAGAAATATACAAATACAGCTTTGTTGTGGTTTATATTATTATTGAGTTTATAATCATGTGGTCTCCTTTAACTGAAACGACCTATATATTTAAAAAGAACTTAACGAAGCATTATATTTGTATATATTAGAAAAAATAGAAAATAGAAATAAGCAGACACGATATTTTGTCAAGTTTTCGTTTAAATGTCAGTAAAAATGTAAAAGTTGCGTTGAGTCTGTAATTATGCACGCCACGATATAAATTTTTCGAGAAAACTATTAGCAAACTCCCTACAAAACTTGTGTCACAGACATCGAATGTTTAACGAATAGTACGAAAGATATACTATCTCGCAATACGATAAGGCAACTGCAAGAAAAAGCACTGAAGTGAATGATAACGTAATAGTGGACGCAGCAGAACAGCCTTAGGTAAGGGACGACGTAATAGACTAACAGCATTACATGAAAAGAAACGAATGATATAAAGGCAAACCAGGATGGTAAGCAGCAACTAACAGGAGAGAATGTAGCAGATGCATGCTAATTAAGCGCCTCCTGTATGTCTTCTGACATACCGCTGAACTAAGAGTCCCCATGCATTCCTAACGATATGGTATTACATAATGATAAGGCACCGAAATGACATGGTATGACTAATGAAAGTTTGCGCCAATTCAGTGTCGCAAATGGCCACTCGGTAGCATCTCATTTTTACATTACATCACGCTTCAATGTAATTACATTACATTTTCTACAATGTTTCTAGGAAGCAGAGGACCACTCTATTTTTAAATGAATACGTTACTAAATTAAATACAGTTAAACTGCGAATTTTCATGAAAAATAAAAGTTCTCCGTATCTGGTGTAACAAACGGTGTAACAAATGTCAAAATTTCTTCTTCCTTTAACACTAAACCTAAGCAGCACCGAAAGCGACTAGAATGATTAATTACACAACGATGACAAAACTGAACCTAACTAGATTTTCCGTATGTTCGCATTAAGAAATTTACTCAATTGTTTCCTGTGAAAGGGTCTTAAATTTTGAGCAACTTTAACAGTCGAACAACGAAGCTCGGGTTCGTTTCGACTCACGGTATAAATATCGACACTACCCAGTCCGTTGGATCATATTCTTCTATTTGAAAACATAGCTGCTCATTTTTTTCATAAACGCGCAGTCACGTAATGGTAATTTAACGATGGTAAACAAGACACTTACTCATTTCGTCATTTCCGTTGAAGAGATCGCTGAACCAGAGCTTCATGCTTCCAACTTCCGGCGTCAACGTGAAGTGTTCGACGACCCATCTGTCGTCGACGATGTGACCCCTGATGTCCCAGTTCGTCTTAACGTCGTCAAGGCTGATATTGAAGGTTCCTGTCGTGAAAAAACTGATGAGGCACCTGGTTCGACGGAACGGGAATTAAAAAGATCATCGATTACATACCGCTACCACCAATTTGGAAAGTACCCAGAGATCCGTCCGCTTTGTAGTCACCCTCGATCAAGACCTTCGGCAACTCGACGTCTATTTCCAGCCGGAAGTCATCGTTGTTCAATTCCGGTTTCACGGAGAGGAAACGAGCTTTCGCGAAACCGTAAGTATTTACATTGGTGGCGTGTAATGTTCCACGCAGTTGGCCGCTGTCGTAAGACGTCAGATGATCCGCCACGAAGTAAGGGTCCAACGGTGGAATGTTGAAATCTGGTATCCCTGTTTACGAAGCATTACTTTCAGACGTTGTTGCAGCTTCGTTAGTAATAAATTAGTTACATCGAAAGTTACAACGTCCTTGAAATAAAGTAATATGGTGGCATGCTGTACCTGCTAGAAACACTGGCCATGACTCCTGAATAGCGAGTCTCAAACAGGAGGAAAAGTCATCCCCGTCCTTCTTGCAAGTTTTCACGCCCGCAGCTGCGGAAAAGAAATAATCAACTAGTGTTACGCCGGGAATGATGAAATATTTGAACTAGGTCGATGGAATTAATTGCAACGATGCAAATATTTATGGCCGCCGCGAAGCAAATGAAACCCAGTGAACGGCGGTTCACCGATTTCGCTAAAATTCAAGTTACCTCTATACTTACGCGTCCCACGCTAACTTTCTAACTCACTGGCTCAGTAAAATCAACAGATCTAAGGAGGGCCTACTGGCCGAACGCGAATTATTGCGGAACAAAGACAAGTGAATTAGGATAGTTACAGAAATTGAACAGAATGTTAAATAAAATAAATTACAAATTTCAACAGTAACGATCTTCGCCTGAAGATTTTTTCAAAGATCATCTTACTTCGAGATGTTCCAGTTGAAACATTGATCTACACTATCGGCCAAAAGTTTGATACATTGTCTTCTCATAAAAAAATTATGAGAACTTCTACAGAACTAGAGAAGTTAATTAAAAGAAAAATTCGAAAAAAGACAGTTTCAAGAATGCCAAAAACTCTGTCAATTCTCTGTCATCCCTTTATTAATACTTTAGTCTCTTGGCTGTGGGCGACAATTATTCCAATTTAAAAGATTGTTAGAGATAATTGTAAATGTCGGACAATTTGGAATGATTCTATAATGATGTAAAATATTGGTCTACACAGCTGACGGGTTGAAAAGATATTTCAACAATTATAAGCTATTACGACAACTGCATCGGCGTATGTAAATAAATAACAATAAAGCCTTCGCACTATATCTGTACCAAGAACAAAGTAAAGAATAGTTCACAGATCGATACGTGTACCGAAATTTTTGGCCGACGATGTACATACATGCAAGATGACACGACCTACTAAGGAACTTATCTCGTACACACCACGTTTCTTTCCGGTAAATAGGAAGCAAGAAAAAGTGATCGCCGGGGCGCGTGGCGTCCGAAGATGGGTCTGTGCCGATGTTCGGTGACAAGAACTTACGAAGCTGATAATCGCCGGCGACGAGGGCAACACAGCAGAGCGCAACACAGATCGCAGTGACGGCTCGGTACGACATCCTGCTCGGTTAAAAATCTTCCAGCTAGCCTCGCCAATTATAAGCGGTCCGTTTATATAGTTTCCAGCGCCAAGGACTCCGAGCAGAGCTACGTTGCAAAATTGCATGTCATTAAAGCGCGCCAACACGTGAGAGGCAAGAAGGCAAGAAGCGGCACGGCCGCGGCGTGCACCAGGTGCCCGCGCCGGCACGGGGCTAGAACTCGGCTGGCAGAGAATTCCGGGGAATGCGTTACGCGCTCTTCTTTTGTTAGGTTTTACCTTTGACGACTAGTCACCGGGCTGCGGCGAGGGCTAAGGAGGCTGATCTTGCCTCGGCTTTTCTGTCACTGCATCGGCATCCCGGGCTTGGTGTCGACGGGAACGCTTGGCAAACCGTCGCGCGTCGGCTCTATCGTCATCCCGCTTTTCTAACACCAGGCTGTTCCTCCCTGTGCCTGCCTCTCGTCCAGGTCTCGTTCTTAGAACCGCTATCGGAATAATTTCCACGCTTGTTTACCTTCTACCACTCCTCCTGCAACATTATTTTTGTTGCAACGCGCCGTATCTCGTTTCCCGCAATCGCCCGTTCGGAACTCGGGCTGACCGTTCGGGGAACTATGACAAAGACGCGGGCCAACCGAATATAATTGATTTATTGATCGGAGGGAAAAAATAATGTGACAGTGTGTCGCACTGATAGTATTACAAAAAGATGTAAAGAAATAATATGATCGAAAGATGCGACAGAGGAGAAAATAAGGGATCGAGGTGATTAACCCCTTGCATTATGATTTCTTTCATAGCTATATTTTTTCGTCCTTAACCTTTTTGTTGGTCGAAAATGTTGCACCTAAGCGAAACGTACGAGTAGAGTTGACTGAACCTGGTAAGGTTTGAGGAGAAGTTTATAAATATTTTGTAAAAAATAATAATTATACAATCCAGAAAGAAGCACATTGAGAAATCAAAATTTTATTTATCGAAAATGCAACCAGCAACGACACATCATTTTTGGACACTGTAATTTTTGTTTCTTTTATGTCTCCGTTTGTTTTCATTCCTAGATTTTTATAACAGAATGAAACAAAAGATATGAATAACATAATTAGTAGATCATGTATGAATTCGAAGAAAAATAAAAAAGAGACAGTACAAGAAGGTGTGAAGGAACGGACGTATAAGGGTAGGTTATATGGAAGAGGAGGAAAATAACATTTCGAGAATGAGAAGAATATACATTTTCGTAAAAATGCACATGCTGAAAGTTCCGAGTCATTCATAGTTGCCGAAGTTGAACAATATGCTTTATTATTCGAGCGATCCGAACGATTCGACCGTGGGTGATTGATTTCCTTGGAACGCTTTATTTGGTAGTCTTGCACCCTCGTCGATCGCATACATTGAAACTGTTTCATATTTAGATTCCGGCTTTCGTTTCCTTCCTTTCACGTGGCTTTTAGACATTGCGAAGCTCCGACAAAATTCCCTGTGTCGTTAGAGCCAACGTTACATCCCAATAATGTCACAATTGTGTAATATATCCAAAGCAAACAAAGATGACTTTGAATTCTTTCGATTAGTGCGAGCAGTGTTAAATTGCTAGGTACCTATAATTTCCAATTGTATAGTGCAAATTTTAGAACTTGGTTTCATCTAGTTATTGTCACAGTGGCCAATACTTAGCTTGTTCCCCTAATTACTGCTTGACGACACCACGTTGTGTTGAACGTGCGGCAAACAATGGTTAATGTCGGGTTTTCGGTTTTCACATATCCAAACGTAGTTCAAACGTAGTCGGTTCCACGAAATTATGCTGCAACTATTGAGTATGAAATTGGTAGTAAAGACATTGGGTAACAGATCTGTACGTATTATTAAAGACTTCCGGAAAATATTTTTTCTAGTAAGCAAATACGAAGTAAATATTGAAATCAGGCGCCCTAAATTTGTTATCCATGTTTAAATTATGAATTAAAAATCTTGTTTGTTTAATTATCAAGGGTATTATTTGGATAAAATATATTAATATATTATAAGATATAATATAGATAAAATATATTAATTATAAAGATAATTCATTTTTACAATGCTAAGTTGCAACGGTGCCATTTTCAGATGAAATCGGTCTTCTTTATGCTAAATAATCAATGTTTTGTTGAAATATATAATATTTTTAGACATCAATAATGATTGCTGCACAAATCTGCATGTAACGTAAACGCAACAAATGCGTGAGAAAATATTCATGCCTTTAAAACTCGATACAAGACTACCCCTAACTTTAGAGTGGTGACGAACGCCAAGTTGACTTCTAACACTAATAATGATGTTCGTCAAATTGACTGCGCATCACTGTAATACTAGTAACTTAAAGTCAAACAAAAGGATCGACGGTTCTGTGATTGTCAATTGTTTATTTCTTTATCAGTTTGAATTTTATGAACTTGAATGTATCTTTCTTTGCACCCTCAGAAGTTCTATTATCTAATATGACTGTTCCATTATGTGTTCAATTCAACGAAAAGTACCTAAACCAAAAATGTAAAGTCATTTAACCCTCTGCTGTCATAGTGGGTCAAAATAGTTCATATTTTTCCAAAAAAGTCATATTGTCATGGGAAGAACGAGCTATCGAGTTCTAATAAAAGAAACAATGTTCTAGGATGTTCAAATTGTATACTCAAGTTTTTGAGAATACATAGCTTACATACTAGCTTACATAACTAATTTTTGAGTAATAGTTGATATACAATATAGCATTAACAATAATAAATGATGTAATAACAATAACAGTAATGATACTAATAAGAATAAATGTAATTAGAGCTAAAGTAATGGAGTAGGATTTAACAACATTGTACAGTAAATTAATACCTCTAACATTTAACAAACTTCGAGTCAATTAGTCCGGTTTTAAAAATGCTATTGCGTCTTAATCAGTTAACTGTGGTTATTTCTTTGCAAAGCGCCCACCAGTGTGTGTTGCGATAATCAAGCGATGACGAATCCAGAAAGACTCAAATTATTTATAATTTTCATCTGTTTGTTTCATTTCGTCTTGACCTCTAAACATTTTAAACACATTAAAATTTACAAATATAATTTAGTTTTCGCCAGAATTACAATTTAAATATCAAATTGTAACAAAATTTTACGTATGACGGATATAATCGTCATGACACAAAATTCTGCCACATCTCCATGACGGATATAGTCGTCAAACACACTTAACTGGTTAAAAGGTGTACGAATACTTTAGTCCGTCGCTGCAGGTGTTTCGCATAGGACGTGTAACAACGGAGGATTAAAAATTCAGCAAATTCCAGGATCATGAACGAAGAGATCGCGCAACCTGTCGTTTCCTGGTCACGTGTATCTTACATTTACGTGTAGGTAAAAGTAGGCATCCGTGACCTTGTGACCTTGCAAGTATATCAACGACGACTTGTTACCGTTGAAAACGATACTGTAAACAGATGACGGGGTCTTGCGTCCCTAACAAATCTCCTACGGTACCGTCTACGCAGTTTTATGTAACAGGTATTACAGGCGTTCGAAGTGGACGCCCTTGGATCACATCGCATCGATCTGAGAAACTAGTTTCGATCAAGACGCGGCTGACAAAGAATAAAAGGGACAACGAAACTGTACTACATACCTACATGCCTGATCAGTCCGACTCTCACTCGTACTCGATCGACCGACACAGTTAATTGTCCGCACAAAGAACACCAGCTCGGGCATCGTCGCCGTTGCCGTGAAACATTCGTTAATTCAATACTTCATTTAAACTGCATTCGCACATTCGGTTCTCGTTTTTTTTTTACAACGGAAAGGTGGTTAAAGTTTGGTGAAACGAACCTGTGACCGGTATCGAGCATGACGCAAATGATCTAGAAAGTAAATGCTATAAAAGTCGAGTAAAATGCGGTATACACATTACATTGCTATGTTTGTTTTTGGTCACGAAACGTTGTGGCGGAGGTTTCAGAAATATTCCGTATCATCATTCTGTATATTATTGGAATTTTACAATACATTTAATACAATAAGTGTTGGCTAAAATGATATTTTTATTTCAATTGTAGTCAGATTCAACGCTTTGGAAAAATCACTTTGTCGGGACTCTTTTTTGGGACGAGTGGAGTCCTAACGAAACAGCTTTATAATTTATTATGGCGTACTCAAAATAATTTAATGTGTTTTTATACATCAAATAGATATAGGGTATATATTTAAATTGAGAAAAAAAAATTGAGAAAAATTCAAATAATATATTCTTATATATGTATATATTTAAATTTAAGAAACCACATTCACAACATTTCTAAACACACAACTCGCACTAATATTTGTGTAATTTCATAATTTAACAATATTTCTTGGTGCTATTTTTAATTCTACTTAATTCTACAAATCATTCATAAAAATCTATCTTCATGTTCTTATCGATCCTCTACTATCTCACACAACAGTCGCTAACTGAAATATTCACACATCTGTTGAAACGGAATACAATTTTGGAAAAGTTAAAAAGATTACTAAGAAAATTAAAACATGGCGTTGTCTAAATTTTGTATCAAAGACTGGAAACATTTGTAGGTCTCAATAATTCATATGCATGCCGCAAACATCGAAATCGGTTAAGGCATAGTAAAGCTATAAGTATTGAAAGATGTAAATATATCCAGATTTCGTACAGTTGTAAAAACTTGCGATTTTCACAATTTTTAAATTCTTGTAGCTGATAATAACCGATTTATATGAAATGTTTAATATACACGTAAATAACAAAGACCTACAGACGCATTGTTTAAATTTTCATTCCAGACTTTCACAAAATATTTAAGAAACAAATTTTTATCTTTGTTGCAATTTGTTCAAATTGCAATTTTTGCACAAATTTGTTTAAATATTGTCTAGTAAACTAATCCCTCTAAGATCTCAGAAATTTAATTCAATTTGGTCCTACTTTGAAAAAGTTATTCGCTTCTAAAAGGTGTCAGAATATTTTAGCGAGTGATTGTACATATACTAACTGTTGATAATGATAACTATGATAATCTTCGCGGAACAGTTTTTTGTTTAACGAATAGAATATCTACTCTAAACTTTTTTGTGGTAAAAATAAAACTTTTTCCTATATTTAACTCATTTCGATTCTCCAAAAAACGTTTACTTTATTCGTGATTCTTTGGAGTTAGTATCTTAATTAGTGCTCAATGACTTCAATAGTTTTTTAAATATTGTTATAGCCCTTTCAGAACTATAGTTTTACGATCCCAAATTACGGAAAAATGTAAGAAAATCAATTTTCACGATCTAACAAATGAGAACACTCAGGGATGGGACTAAAACCGGTTTGCATCGGTTGACTTGCTGCATTCATCGAAATGGCATTTAATTTTTATCCTAATATCTTATCATTTTTAGTACAAATACGATATAAAGTGCACAAGCAAGAAGAGATTAATACGAACTTTGATAAAATATTCTCATAGAAAACGTAACAGTAATTCATAGCTGAATTATACTATCTAAATAATTAAAATAAGAACATACGGCGATACTCGAATTTGAAAATACAATTTGGGAATATTTAAAAGAATTATTGTATAACTAAGAGTCATTTTATGGTTATTTTCCAATAATATATATATATACTTTATTAAAAGTAGATAAAATTATTTTTAAATTGTTAAAATATATTTTTTCTACAAAAAAGTGCTAAAGTGTGAACTGGTTCCTTTTATTCAATCTTATCACTGAAAATGCCCTCTTAACACCATTAAATGAATGTCTCAGTATGTAATTTAAATATCAATAAACTTGTCAATAGACATTCATATTTGCATAAACATTTGTAGTTCAGTGATAATAATTTATGTAAACGGTACAGGTTGCGGTCAGCGTCTTATCTGAAAGGCTCCCACCCTATGTACGACTCTCCGTTTTTTGAAAAATATGGCTTGCATCTCGTGCTCGTTCAGAAGAAAAATATGTAGGTCTGTTGGTTAGCATTTGCATGCTGCATGCGTGGTTCACCGTTCACTGGACGGTGATTGTTGATATCGTGGAAACTAATGCGCCGCAAAATGATATAAGCTCGAAATCAGCGTTCGATCGCGCGTATTCTTGCATAGCGATTTGTAAACACTCGAATGACCCGCATTCTGTAGCCAGCAGAGCAAATTCACTTATTGCAGAGCCTAAATGTAGTTATGCACG
The DNA here is from genome assembly GCA_028455555.1 of Augochlorella aurata. Classification (NCBI taxonomy): domain Eukaryota; kingdom Metazoa; phylum Arthropoda; class Insecta; order Hymenoptera; family Halictidae; genus Augochlorella; species Augochlorella aurata. The sequence goes on along the minus strand of CM052164.1, from coordinate 6,617,560 downwards.
CAGCAGCTGAAACAAATTAATGATGAAATGCTCGCTTTATCATCGAAACTGTATGAGTAATTTTATTTAGTTCTATTAATAATTTATTTAGCTTAAAAGAGTCTCTAAATTCCTAAATTCTACATGAAGTCTGCAGAATCTACTTTATGATTAATAAATATTAATCTACCCACAATTGCTCCTATTCTTACGATCATTTGTACATTTTGGACACTTACGTAATTTATACTTTTAAGAAAGAAATAGCTTTGCAAGTTTAAAAATAGTTTTAGTTAATTATAATTAATATTTCTTCATTCTAATAAAAAATTTCTTGTATACCGACTGTGCTCAGTCGGTATACAAGTTGAAAGGCATCCTTCTATGTAGCGCCATCTACGTAGTAAAATCTCGTGCACGTGAAAGCGCACCACCATTGATTAAACCTGACAGAGAATCAGCTGATCGTTATTCACAGGTTATTCACGTATGTACGTAAGATCAGCTGAGCACAATCATGGACGCGCTCAAAGACGAAGATTTTGAGGTGCCTCCAGCAAAATACGAGTGTAAGTAATTATATCGCATCGTATACAAAATATTGCATCGGATTTGAATAAAGGAGGCTAGAATTGCGTTAAAATATTATAATCGGCAACCGGCGCGCCACTGCACCGGCCTCCATTTTGCTACACGTGTGGCTGTGATATCCAAACTTTCAACACGACGGTTACAAACAATCGTATAAAACAAGACAAATTTATACAAATACAAACATTTCATTTTTAGATCTGGATCACACTGCAGATGTACAGTAAGTATGGAACATAAAATAATTATGGAGTAAACGCCGGTACGTTTTGGAGGTTACTCGCATGGATAACCTAAAACGCACGATGGCACAACGAAAACTATCCTTAAGAAAAGACGTATTTATAAATCGTGTCGACATGATTAATTGTTGAAAATATACTGTAACAATCGTAATGCGTCGTAGGTTGCATGCGTGGGGCAGTACTTTAGAAGAAGCTTTCGAGCAATGTGGGATAGCCATGTTTGGATACATGACGGATTTAGAGCGGGTTGAAATCTCCAAGAAACATAACATCGAAGCGGAAGGACACGATCTGGAAAGTCTTCTTTTTCATTTTCTCGACGAACTGTTGTATATGTTTAGCGCCGAGCAGTTTATCGTTGCGAAGGTACACTCAATTTTATGAACACTAAGCAAGCCGTTCCGCGTAAGGCCTCTCCTCTTAGATGTTACAACTCTTAAGAGACACGTGTTTTGAACACATGTTGATTCACTTTAGTTTCGATGAAGTCATTTTCCCCGCTGCATCGCATCGCCTTTAACAGTGAATATTTTGTAAAAACAGTAATGGTTTGTGTTATTAGAAAGTCCAGATCACGAATTTCGACCGACAAAATTTTAAGATTACCGCGACAGCATTAGGGGAAGAATTCACCATCGGGAAGCACTCTCAGAATGCCGAGGTAAAAGCTATCACATACTCTGGGATGCAAATACTCGACCTACCGGATTCGGAAAAGGTTGAGGTTTTCGTCATCGTAGACATATAGTCGTTTGGGCCCAAACTGTATTTCGTTTGATTCCTTGGCGCGCCCCTAGAAATTGGCTTGGGTTAATACTTAAAATACAGAAGTGGGGATGACCGCATGGATACAAGCGTAAGGAAGAAGACTATACCTCCCTTACGTCCTGCATAGGGCACGATCCTTTTGTAGTTACGTAGGGTTCAAATAAATACGTTACGAAGAAAACACCGGGCTCCCTTCTTAGCGATTCCCTTCTATTTCAGGTACGTGCCAAGGAACCAAAGAACCTTAAGCTCGGGGAAATTTACCGTTAAGAACAACTTATACGATATCATTTTATCAAAATATTTTGTATTAATGTACCCAATGTCATTTGTGTAATCTTATTCATCGTGTCAGACTTTTGATTCTTACAAGAAAGTTTTATATATTTAATGTATGTATAAAAGAAAGTGATTTTTATGTTTTTGTGAATAAAAATAATTGTTAACCAACTATAGGCTGGTAAATGATGAAACTGTTGTGTCGATAAAACTGCAACGCTGAACAATCTCTGAATGTAAATCGAGAATATAAATTATTAATTCGTTTGAAAGCCGGCCGTACGTGATGCGAAATAGAAACAAAAATTAGGCCAACGTTTACACGTGCAGAGTGTACGGCCCTGCATCCAACACCCCTCCATCGTGAAGGAAGCGACGACCGCCCGCTCAGTTTCGGGCAAGAAACGACAGGCATCGGGATCCTCCCAATCTTCAGAAGTGTGTGTAGTCGAGGAAAGAGAATCAAATAGTTGCGAAAGTTACGTAATTCGAGAGTGTTTTTGTAATCGGTTTACTTTTTGCCCCCTTTCTTCCGTGATAAGGCCCATGTTAAAGGGACTCACTGCCAACATCAGGCGTGGACGTTGTTCCGAAAGCGCACACCCCTGACCATGGCGGACTGATATGGTAATAATCTCCAAAGAATAATATATAAATACGTTGCAGGGTGTTAAAAACGTAATAACCGTTCCACCGAATACAAACGTGTCGCGTGAAAGTCGAGATATAGGGATTTTTTACCTATACGAGTCGGAGCTTGCGTGGCAGTTTCGTGGAAAACAAAGTTTTGGCGCGTGTGCCCGTTACATCGTTAAAAACCTTCAAACAATTCATGGATCGTTTGTTTCTCTCGCACGTTTATGATTTAAATGACTGCAGGAACGTAACAGAAAAAGTACAACGTCGTATGCTAACTACGGAACATCTAACCCTAAGGTACGTAAACAAACATCGTCATGAAAGTTGAGGGACATCGTACCCCCAATAAGCCGAGAAAGTGATCGAAGACAATGTTTAAAAGTCAAATTCGTGGAAAACGGTTGAAAGGTGACACAGTCTAGGAACATTTTGGATATCGGTGATAGCTGGCGGCGCGGTGGTTACAGAGAAAAGCGAAGTGACGGTTTTGGCGCGCGTACACGACTCTTGTCTGCGACCGGCAGATGGCCGGTACGCCGGTACGTTATAGGCGCGCGTCCACGAACACACCGACACATGACAGGCGCCTAAGCACGTACTACCACCGAGACATGAATTCGTTCAAGAACGTACCGAGGCAGTGGTAAAAGGCCACTACCACGGAGAAATTGTGTGCCGTTGTGAGCGCAGTAGACCGCACGGACACGCGGTTCGGTGTTACTACTACCGGCACAGGCGGGTCTATCTGCCTTGTAGCCCGAGCCAGTTGCCAGCGCGCCAGCCAGCCCCGTCCATCCAATCGCCCAGCTCACGAGCCGGCCTCGTGTGCGCGCGCGACACCCCGGACAGAAAAGGTTCGTTTTCCTCGCCGGTGACTCGACCGATCATGTCAAGGCGGGGCTTATCGTGAACTCTAGAACCTCTACATTCCCTGGAACCTGAAAACACATCGATCGCTTGAACGGCTCGGCCCTTGCACTCGATTATTTCGGGCCCTCAGTCTGCTTGGCTGTCGTTCCTATTACCAAGATCGGCCCCGCAGAAAATGGACACCGCACCAGTGCGGTAGAAAGACAAAGTGAAACAGAGAGATATATAGGAAAGAGAAAGAAAGTGAGAGCGAGAGAAACCCACACACTCACATAGGGCAAAGAGAGAGAGACCGCGAGAGAGAGAAAGAGAAATAAAGGCCACGCAACTACAACGAGAAGAGGAACCGACGACCACGGATATAGTCCCAAGAAGGAGAGACATAGGGAGAGAAAAACGTAACAGGGTGAGGGAGTAAATCGTATATATAGTGTGCATGATATCCAGGAACAAAAACCAAGAGAAACTTTGGTGTACATTGGCCTCGGGAGGGCCGGGTTTACTCTCGTCGTCCAGACCACGTTTTATCTGCCCTGTCATCGACAGATCTTAGTGAAAATCGCATCTAGAAGCATCGACAACGGTCACGGCCACAACGGCAACGTATTTGCTATCGAGGAGGCAAGGATATGCCTCGCTCGTTGGTGCTGTGACACGCGCCGCGCCGTGTGCTGGCTGAACCTCCCGGAAGAGAGCGTTGAGCCTCCGTCTCAAAATACTGTGCGGTTTTGTATCGCACGCTCGAGAGCCAAGTAAGTGAATAGACACACGCACGAAATCGCTAACAGTCTTCGTTTATTTCAAATGATTCCTTGCCCCGTAAAAATACTGAACCGTTTCGAAACGTTACGAGTGGTATTCCCTATTCGACCGTGTACTACTAGCCAACAGTTGCGCCGCGGTTGGTACACGCGCGCAGCGTGTTTTTTACAAGATCGTGGAAAAGGTATGTTTATTGGAGCGCGCCTAGACAGAAAAGAAAAAAGGGGACCGTTATTTCGGAGCGCAACCGATTCGGTGCGTCGAAAGCCGCTGGCATGTTTCGCGATCAATCGCGAAAACGTGCACCGATTATACGTTTCCTCATGACCGTGCCGGTAGCACGCCTAACTAGGGATACTCTAGTCTCGGCTTGGCTCTTTAAACGGCTCTGCGCATCGCGTGCGGATTCTAGGTTTCGCCGTGTGAGTGTCTGTTGCTGAGATTGGTGGCATGTGTGCGTGCGTGCCCGCTCGCTCGCTCGCATAATCGCGCTCCCTCGTTCGTCTGTTCGCTCGCTCGCTCGTTCGCCCGCTCTCGTATGCATGGCCGCTTCAGTGCGTACCGTGTGGATTTCGCGAGTACGCATAGTCGCGCTCGATACAATCACCTCTCGTTTGTTATTTATTCGCGTCCGGGAACGTTCGTTTACGCGACATTCAAGAAGAAACACGAATAAAAAACGACAATCCATGAGCCTGCGATCGACGTTAACAGCTGATCGCGGTCACTATGTACGTGTGAGAGTTAGGGTGCCTGATATACACGCGTTTTCCACTTCGCTATGATAAGAGAAAGGGGCCGATCTGGGTCTCGTCGATAGACCTCGCGATCTGTGCGGTTTCTACGAGCGGTCGAGCCGGAAAAAAGGGGAACAGTAAGGTTCGTCGCTAACATCTGGGGCCTGAAGCCTCATGCACAAGAGGCATACTTCGTTTACTCGTACGAAATTTACAGAGACATTCATACTGCATTTCCTGTCTCTTGTAGAGGGAAAGCACACTTTTCAGATTTCAGTTTCGATCGACCGTAAAAATGTGTGCATCGAAGGAATACTATCCTATACGTTGCCGAAGGTTTCCTAACGAAGCCGGTAACCGTGTTCACACGATTATTTCATGTTTTAAAGTGCACGACTTTAGCAATCGATGCCACGCTAGTTTTCCGTTCAACGCTGCCTACTCGGCAAGAGTTACACTAGTCGGGTTTTATCTTCGAGATAACATTCTACCAATCAATGCCTCCGCATCGTGCATTGCTCCCAACCTTCGAATGCGCTTTACCGTGCTATTGGCCCCCACGAACCCGTCGAATGCTGACCGTGTGTACCCGATCAAACATGCGAAAACGAGACAAGCACGCAGTTCGACCGGGAGTTTGCTTCTAAAACTGCTTACAACGCAAGGCTGCTGTAACACGACGATCCTGCAGCGTGCCTCTTTAAACCACACCCGGAACGCCGCTGCCTCGTGCTCCCGAGACGCTTGCTCTTTTTTTCAAAAATTCTCGTATACGGCCGCACCGTGGGTCTGCCCAGGCGCGTAACCAGTCTTTTGGAAACAGGGGCCTTAGGATCTGTTCTCAGTTTTTTTCGCAGACTCTTTACTTTCATTTCTCTTTTCCGAAAAGATCAATCTCAATGCATTATGATATACGTGTAGAAATCGGTGGACAAATTGAATCAAGTGTTCTTTTCACTTGGGAGTGACTTATTTTCAAATTTCAGCGATAATATACAAAATTACAATATTTTGAAACACTCTTTCGATCAAAAGAACCTTTTGTTTATATTGTGGTTTGATCATTACATTCTGTAGTATTTACTATGTTTAAGGAGCAAAAGAATTTATCAAATACAACTTTCATGAATTTGTTTTTGTTTTTTTTTCTTTTAGAAAGAGATCGGTTTTTGTTAATTATATAATACACGTGATGTTACTTTTTATTTAATATTTTTACTGCGGACAGTTATACGTTAGTATCCGAGGACTGTGTAAAAATTGTATACCGCAATTTTCACCAGATGTTCGGTTTCTTGCGGCGTCGACACTTTGCCGCTTGTACAACTTCCGTTTCGTTATTCCGTAAACCTATTATTTTTGTATACCATGAAATTTCAAGTGTTTTTATAGTAACCCCCTTTTATTATCACAATATTATACGCAACACCTGCCCCCCCCCTCTTTGAACTGCTAAATATGAGACGACAAATTTAGATCTGATTTTTAGATTAAATAATTGCAATGTATGTGTAAGAAACATAAGTTTTATGTTGTTTGGACTTTATTATTTCCTTAAATAATTTTAAATAGTTAAATCATCATAATATGATTTTTCATATTTCATTTCACTATTAAACTTTGTCACTTTCTTCCTGGAGAGACATGTGAAGTTCTTTGGAATTCACGTTCTATTATTAGGTTCTACCAATGTTGTTTGATTCGAGAACAGAAAGGTTCTTCCCAGTGCTGCCTGTTCTTTGATATGCATCGAAAAAGTTGCTTCTCCTTAAATGTGCTATTCCGACCGAAAAAATTCACTCGCAAATGGCTAGTGTTCAGAAAAAGCCGAGAATGGAGGGACGAGAATCGATAGAAATTTTATTTGGATTTGCATGTCTCTCTGGCGATATTTTTCACATATAAATGATATTTTAGATAAATTGTATCATTGACAAGATTATTAAGGTATCAATTTATTGCTGAATGTTACTTATTTCTCTTTCGTGATTTATACTGTTGAAATTTCATTAAACAAATATAATACATAGCGACGAATAGGAGATAAACACTTTTTGCCGGTATTATGAAATGAAATAAATAATACGTAACTACCAGAATGGTGTATACTCATTAACCTTCACGGGCGGTACTAAAATGTGCACGTTCTCTGAAAATTTTTCATAACCAATATTTGAGGACGAAAGTGGAAAGAAACTATTATTGTAACTTCTTCATTAGTGAAGTGGAATTAATTTTATTCTGGTTTAGACACATTAGTACGAAAATAGATAATTATAAAAAATTATTCATTTAATGAACAATATTTTAATTGAAATCTTATAAAATATTTCAGAAGAAATATTTATATTATTCTATAAATAATATATCTTCTCATTTACAATAACTTTTTATATCAACAAGTTATACTCATTCGTATCCATATATTTTTCCATTTATTATACATGTTAGAACTACTTTTTTTCTTAAGACACTGCCTTTATTATTTAATCATGTGAGAAAACAACTAGTAATTTTACTATAAATAAAAAGAATAATTCAACTGTTTGTTACCATAAGCACGGAGGAAGTTCTTCACTAAAATTGTTGAAAAGAACCCTAATTTATAGTGTACTTAATAGTATAAGATTACTTCTTCATAATCTTACTGTATGTATATTTTCATTATTGTTATAGATTCCTATAAACTACAAAAATGCCTCGAGTAAGGAGACAAGTGGTCTTGGAAGATCCTGCCAGACCTGTTACACCAGATATGGTAGAGACCAAATTAGGTATGTATAAACTATTAACTACTTTATATTTATCGTCGAATATGCCTAAACATTTATGTATGTAACCATTATCTTTAGTAAAACCAGAATTTTTGGACGATGGCACATTGGACGAAGTACAAGCACAAAAGGTGGCTGAAGAGACACCAAGCCCTCATCTTCAAGACCACCAATATGGACAAACACCTTGTTATCAAGTGACAAGGAAACCTACACAGCCACCACCTCGAACTGAAGTAAATAACATTGCATTCTAAATAAGAAAGTATTTTAACATAAAATGATTTCACTATTGACAACATAAATAATACCTGACAAAATTTTCCTAATATGTTAAAAATTTGAAACATTATTAAATTTTCTTAAAAATTAATAAACCAGACAAGATCATTTCTAACTATCTTTGATTTCATAGCAGATTTCAGTTCAGGCAGTGAAACGAAGACTGAATTTGGAAATGGGAACAACAGGTCCCAGCCAATCCGCCTTTAAGGCTCCTAGAGGTAAACGTAGGAGATCTGGATCGAGTTCTATAACTGGCCACACGCCTACCAAAAGTAAGTCCTATTTCTTGTGTATCGTAATACATTGTTTTTTGTTTCTTTCAGTGAAAAGACATACCGGTTATTTTTACAGGTAAAACAGTAGAAAGGACACGATATGATACATCATTGAGCTTACTTACAAAAAAATTCATACACTTAGTAGAAAGCAGTCAGGATGGTGTTGTAGATTTGAATGTAGCATCTGAAAAATTGGAAGTACAGAAACGTCGTATATACGATATCACAAACGTATTAGAAGGCATAGGAATTCTGGAGAAAAAAAGTAAAAACAATATACAATGGAAGTACGTTGTACCTCTTTCATGTTACAATAATTTTGTACATGACAAGTTCATACAATTAAAAATTAAACATAATTGTTACATGTTACAGAGGTGGTCAGTTGCCAAATGACAGGAACGATATTGCTGATCTCAGACGAGAAGTGGCGGATTTAGAAGCTAAGGAAAACACGTTGGATCGATTAATTCATGGTGCAGACAAAAACCTTAGGGAGCTCTGTGCAGACAGACAATACGCTTATGTAACTTATCATGATTTACGTTCTGTTCCAATGTACAAAGACCAGGCTATTATGGCGGTGAAGGCGCCGCCAGAAGCTACTCTACATGTTCCACAGCCTATCAATAATCTTGGTCAACAAAAGGTAATTATGTAGACTGTTGCACCAAAGTAATTATTGTATCAATCATGCTATTATGGATGTATATCATTGTATATATTCTTACAGCTTCAAATGCACATGAGGTCATCTCATGGTGAAATCGAGGTATTCCTCTGTCCTGATGATCCTACAGCAAAATCGTCACCCAATCCGGGATACACGACGTCGCAATCTGTGCCTTCGTCAAAAGAATCTGATATACCTTATTTGCCTCCTGAACTGTTGCCCAGTGGAGGAAATAGTGTCCGGGTAGAACCAGTACCTTCTGTCGACAATTCGTTGAATACTCGTTTGTGCACTCCGACTGCATCTGCGAGGGACGCTCTGTTATGTGAATCTGATGATTATGGACCAATGGGAGGAGGCAAGTTCCAACTGCAAACGGAGGATCAAATTAGCACCTCAGGTAGGATTGCGTATATCTTTTAAATTAGGATAAATTCAGATTTAAGAAGTTGAAAGCTTTCTTTTTTTTTTTATTATATCAATAGTAATATTTTTTATTTATCTATTTTTTTATTTTTCTATAGCTTAATATAAGCTATTGTGTATGCTAATATTCTTTGCATATTTACGCTTCTGTACATATTGTTATGCTTTGTTGCTAAATCTGGTCTTAATGTTATTCATTCACAAGAAGGTGAACACAAGTTCATCATACAATCGTAAATATAAAATAAATCTCACAAAACTATATACTTTAATTAGGAAAACTTGTGAGCTTATTTTCACCTTTTTGTTTTTTTAAATTTTCTTTTCAATATTTTTGTTGTTACTAATTTATGGTTTTAACTGATTCCTTTAACAATTCCCGAAGTGTTATATATTTTTCCTTATTTACTATTTTTCTATACTTCACATTTAACTGCGATTTTTACAACGCTTTCTGTTAATCTGTTTGTATCTTTAAATTTCCCTTTTTTTTTGTTTTTATTTTTTAATAAATGATTTTTTGTACTATAACATGTTTTCGTACTTCCAAGATATTTTAAAAGAAAAAAAATTGGAATGATTCTCACACAAGTGAAGTATAACATGCTTCTGCAATAAGTCTATATTTTCACAATCTTGAGAGAGATGTTCTGCATGCCAACAAGATAAACCACAATTTTTTGTGAAAAATAATCTTTTCTAAGGAAAGGTAGTAAGTGTCAATTTCCATCACTATTTCATGATATTATTGACTCAAGCTACCTTTCTCTGAATGTCCTCTACTTTTTCAACAATGGAGGATAGCCGTACCCTGATGGAGCTCTGGCTGTGACTTGTGTGTTGTAACGATTAAAATCACATCACAGGCAAAGTTCTAATTAGGTGACGGTTTCAAACAGCAAACTCGTATTATGCGAAGGTACGTTTTAAGGACACAATAATTATGGGCTTTTTATTTCTAGTCTTGTCTTTTACTAATACTATATCACATTATACTTTATGGAAATTACATACTCTTTACTTGCGTATAACATGTCTTCATGCATTATATTTTGGTTCTATGTAGCATTGAAGTTTCACTTCAATATCATAAAAATGCTTCTAACAAAATAACTTAGCAATCTAATCGATTTTCAGATATCTACTTACTCATTCTATTTAAACGATTAGAGATTATTTATACTTTAACGTATATATATCGTACAGTCCACTTGAAAGATTATTCTACAAAATACTCACTTTTCACGTATTCGAAGATTACACTATACCATATGTAAAATATTCAAGATATTTCTTACATTATTAAATAAACTTTGAGTATATGACGTAGGCGAAGACTGAGAGCAAGAGTAGATGCAAATACTGGACAAGCCCAGCATTTTCTTTATCTCTTTTGTTACAGATCTAACTCTTCTTGATTTCGGAGAACACCTGCTATCCCTGGAACCACCTCTTTCAGAAAACGACTATTCGTTCTCGTTAGGCACGGAGGAAGGGCTTTCGGATCTTTTTGATTTCAAATTTTAGAGATATTCTCACCATCATCACCGTGACAGTACATTCGCCTATTTAGGCTACTACCACTCTGAGTTAGCCTCTCTAGTATTCAAGTGGCTAGAAATAATTTTGTTAATTCGTGTAATTGGCGCTTTCACGAATCGTAATTGGCGATTTTCAGTTGCTCGTTATTCATTTTTTTTTGTTTTTAATAACGAGGATCGTGTCGAACATTGTGTGGATGTATCTCGAACTGTCGTTCATTAGGATGCCAAAGGGGGTTCACATCAATATCGTATGAACAGAACAAACACACAATCATATTAGCAACAAATGAAAAATCGCTACGAGTCGGCTTAGTGAAATGATTCTGCCTGTTAAGTTCTGTTTCGAAAGCACGCGAATGTGTAAATATGGAGTATAGATAGGACTTTATGATTTGTAACGATTCGCGTAACGATGTAATACCGAATAGTATTTTGTCGAGGATGTCTCGCGTCGAGGCGTTTTTAATCGCGGATTCGTTGAGCGGACTATATGTTAAAGGGTCATTCTGCCCGCAGGTATCGTATCAGTCGCTTTCCGTTTGTATTTTATTTCATTTTTTTTTGTCGAAATTTCGACCTCTGTGGATGGAAAGGACGGTACCGCGAGAAGCAGAGGATAAAACATATCACACAGAACTGTGGACGCGGTACTCTCGAGTACTTCCGGCTTGATATGGTCGTGGCCGATATTGAGTTTCTCGCATAAGTTGTAAAACGGTCTGGCGAAGCAAAGCCATTTTTCTGTGCAATGTGTAAGGATATTGTAAATGAGGTAAAAGGTAAAACAAACGAAAGAAAGAGAGAAAGAACGAGAGATCACGTATTTGAAATTTCAATGAGAAGAGAGACTGGACTCGTGTCGAGAAGAAAACTGCGGACGGTTTTCTTTTGTCGTTAATATCGAATTGTAAACAAAAAATGAAAAAAGAAAAGAAGAATTAGTAGAACTAGTAGTGCACGCGGAAAATCATTCATCAAAAATGTCCCTCCTAGTGTAATGTTTCTATCGACGTGATAATTATGAGAAAGAAGGAACGCATAAGACGGGAAACGTTCGTTTCCGGACGGTGGACCCCCTCTTATCACCGGGACTGAATTCTTTTTTCTAAATCGTGTTTAAGACGGGAGATTGACCGTCCGGAAAATAAATATGCATTATAAATTTATTAAACGCGATCGATGCATAATAGGCTTATCAATTCTTTATTTGTAACTAAGGAAGGAGAACAAGAATGGGTGGGAGGGGAGTAGTGGAGGAAAATGCAAAAAGTAACGGCAGGAAGGTATAGTTTTTATTCTATATACTTTTGTAATCTGTCGAGTTGTCTGGTATAGAGGGATTCGTGCGGCTCGACAATATGCACGGCGTAATAATGGATAAATGCATCCCTCGATGCAGATGATAGAGTTAATCAATTTCTGGCAAGTTGTCATCCAACACCGATCCTACTGTGTTAGTTTTGCTGCACATCGTGTTGATTAACTTTCTGGATGTAGTCGTGAACACGGGAACGAACGACCTCGAGAGTTCAAGACAAAGAACAAAAAGAAAGAAAAAACGATCTTAGGCTGTATCGTCGCATGTAGACGCATATTTAATTCTAATTGTAACGATCAACGTCTAAGATTCATTCAGGATACAGTACTATTCTGGACCTGACTTAAAGCGGTTTCTTAACGAAGAAATTCCACATCAGTGCGGCCTGATTCCAGCTGCGTGGAAAACGGCCCGGAAAATTGACTGTCCTTACTGACAAAAGCATATTAAATATCGTTCAGTGTTCCTGGAAGGAATCAAGGCTGCAGTGGGTGGCAATTGTTTCGACTGGAAGTCTCTTAAAGGATGTACCCTAACGTACAACTTAGTGTACGTCCAAAGCCATAGTGCCTACACAATAATGATCACACCCTTCTGCAACTGTAAATAATACAAATATCTATATATATATATATATACATATATATATACAAGTAAGGACGTGACGACCCCTATGGAAAAAAGAGAGAACGAGAGGGAGAGAGAGAAAGAGAAAAACAAAAGAAAACAGAGATGCTGCAGACACCTCATTAACGGTTATCACAAGATATCGATTAGTTAGTTTTAATTATAATTAATATTATTATTGAAGCATTACACGAGAAGAATGTTAGTTTATAAATTCACTTATTATATATGAATGTATATGTAATAAGTACTACGTACATTTTATAGTTCTGTGAACGTTGTGCAGAATAATGTAGATGCAAAATCACTTTTAGCGGTTGTGTGCAAAACGGATGTGGGGACAGTTTTCTTTTACACGATTCATGTGGTCAATTTAACATTGAAGAGAATTCGTCGCTTTAATAGTTAAATCCACAATGTACAATACATTCATCTAGGTGAATTTTTCACCGCATTTTTAAATGTCTGTTCAATTTATTTAGCGTAGATCTCAACACAATGCATATCTTCGTTGTTGCGGAATTTTTGTTTCGAATCGCATGTGATTATACTGCACAGTGTTCACGTAACGTCTATCTGCAACTGAGAGAGGATTGTGTATTAGTTTCATTTTCGTTTTCAATTACTGGTGGCATCGCACTTTTTTCATACGCATCGTGCAACGAGAGAGGATAGACGCGAGGAGAGAGAACAGAATGCGAGGACTATGTGTGTATGTGCGTGCGTGTGTATGAATGGACGAGTATGTGAAAGAAAGAGAGAGAGAGAGAGATGGGGAGAGTGTGGGTTAATGAATGATATTAATGATTGTCGAGTGTTAATGGTCGGTGATACCGATTGCCGGCACACCAGTGAGAAGTTACAATATTTTCTACCTGAATATTTGCAAGGATCTCGCAAAGCCTGATACGTTAGCGTTTTTAATTATAAATAGTTAATATTCGTACTCTGTTCATGGAGTGAAGCAACACATCATACGATAACCACGCAAAGAAAAGAAGAGAAGGGGTAACTCTGCGTTTTCCGCCGTATTCAAGCTTCGTGAGATCTTTTTATAATAACTTATCATGATGATGGCAATCCATCGTTTCGTTTTTAATCCGATATTCGTGAAACCTTCTATCCGCTTCTGGCAGTCTGTCGAATAGCGGTGCTGTTCGTATTTTACACGAAGACCTGGCGCGTACGATTTCCTTTCGTTCCACAGGGACTTTCATAATCATTACTTAACATGATTGCGCGACAAACAAAACATCGAAGAGTTAAATTATTATTTCCGAAAGCAAACGTGACGATTCGCAATTGTTCGAATAAAAACGAAGAGTAACGCGTATTTAAGGCATGCATCGATATTCCTTACAAAACTTTAGTTCTGCCGGCGAATATCGTCGTTGAGCAACATTGTTCGCACGCTCGCGAACGCTCCCAGGCATACATACTTTTCTACGAATATATTTGAGAGACTGTTCAGAACAAATGGTGAAAAGAAAAGGAAAAGCTGATTCAGATCGATTGTCTTAACAAATGAAAAAATTGAGTAATGTATGTACCAATACGACGACGAGAATTTTGTCACACTTTACGGGCACAACCCGCCGAATCAACATCGTGAAAAAGATGAGAATGTTACAAAATATAACCTTGTGTAACGTCATAGGGAGATGTGCTGTTTTCAATTTCCTACAACCTTTTGCCTTTAACTATGTTTCAGCTACAGTTAAGCTAATCGATTATTTCATTTGAATTTAAATTTATGCTTTGCGTCGTCTTCTTTAAAGGAAGAAGTTTCCTTTCAATTTACAAAGAAGTCTCTGAATGTATCATAAACTTGTAATACTTAGCTTTAAAAAGACTTTCATAACAGAGTTTTTCTAAGTGTATGAAAATTTGGTTGGAAATGCTTCAATTTGAACAACACGTAGTACTGAACGAAATGCGCATGCGCGAGGTTTGTCCACAGCCATTTATATTCGCATTACCGTTGACCGCCAACCATTCGCGCTGGTTCGCGCGTTAGAAGTGGATGGGAGTATGTCATTTACTTCAGCGATCTATCGCTTTAAATCGTATCACTATTCTATATATGATTCAATGAGATTATACATCTTATTAATTATTCAGGGCAGTTATAAATCAGAAGTTAAAGTGAATTAATAATGTAAAAGATATATAAAGTTAAACGTGACGAAACGTGATAGGTTAATGTTATTAAAACGTAAATTATTAGAAATTCAAATTTTATGTTTACGTAAGGTTATAAGCAAGTGCGTGCATCTAAATCTTAAACCAAATTCAAATCAAATTGAATTTCTACAACGCAAGTTAGACAATAGCGTAAATTAAAAGTCTCTAGCGTGGACTCTACTGTATGTATTACTAGCTTGCAGTGTATATCAGCCTTTACTTTTAAAACATACGGTACATATAGGATAGGGCAAAGGCAGAGACGCCGCTTTCAAAGCTGTCCTTTAATTTATTCAGTGGAAATCAATTGTTTTTTGTTGGTGCGAATTATTGAGTAATTTATCAAACTTAGACGATATTTAAAACTGACGACCGAAAAAACATCAATCAAAATAAGCAGTTCAAAGGACACGACTATGCCACCGAAATGTAAATTCCAGGAAGGTAATGTTACCTTCTTTAAGTTTTCATGTTGAAAATTTCAATGCTTGAATCAATTTTGTTAATAAATATTAATTATCATTTTACTAATCGTATTCATTGCGTCGTCTAATTTGCAACAATTGTATGATTATTCATAGGTGAAAAAGTTCTATGTTTTCACGGGCCATTAATTTATGAAGCAAAATGTCTAAAGTCCTCCATTACCAAGGAGAAACAGATTAAATATTTCATTCATTATGCTGGATGGAATAAGAAGTGAGTAAAATTATTTAACTTGAATGATTTGCAATGTAAGTGAAATTTTACACATTACTATTACACAAATAGTTGGGATGAGTGGGTTCCGGAAAGTAGAGTTCTTAAGTATAACGAGGCAAATGTGCAAAGGCAAAAGGAAGTTCAGAGAGCACATTCAAATCAACAGTCCACACAGAAAAACAAAAAAGGAAGCACATCTTCTAAAACTCAAGGCCGTAGAAGTGAAGGGGGTCGTGAAAAAGACACTGATAGTAGAGCCAGTACTCCTGTGGCAACTGTTGACAAAACAGTTAGCAGATTTACTAAAAGTACTAGTAGTACTGTGACGCCATCATCTTCTCATGAATCCACTTCAGATGCTCCACGTAAAAAACGCAGGTGTGTTGTATACTACTATTGTAGAAAGTATTATTATAATTTTTGAATAATATCAAGCAAGTATAATTCATTATAGCCGGATGGAGCCATGCGGCGACACTGAAGAATATCTTACGAAAGTAGAAGTTAAAATTAAAATCCCAGAAGAACTGAAATTTGTACTTATAGATGAATCAGAAGTTATATTAAAACATCATAAATTACCTGCATTACCTGTAAAAAATACAGTTGATAAGGTTTTGGATGATTATGTAGAATCAAAGTCAGCAGGAAAGAATGATTCTGTAAGGTAGATATAAACATGCATGATTATTATATAATATTGAAATCTTGAAATAGCGTTTTCACTACAAATTGTCATTTTTAGGGAAAGTGTACTGGAAATAACTAAAGGTATTCGCGAGTACTTCAATATATCCTTAGGTTTGCAATTACTATACAAATGGGAACGTCCACAATTTATTCAAA
This sequence comes from Augochlorella aurata, assembly GCA_028455555.1. Taxonomy (NCBI): domain Eukaryota; kingdom Metazoa; phylum Arthropoda; class Insecta; order Hymenoptera; family Halictidae; genus Augochlorella; species Augochlorella aurata. Next base: position 6,601,033 of record CM052164.1, on the reverse strand, counting down.
TAATGAATGACAATCCTGAAACACTGCCCAGCCAATTATATGGTGCCTTTCATTTATTAAGGCTATTTGGTATTATGTTTTATTAAATATGGAAAGTACAATATATGCTTAAGATAGTGCAAGATGTTATATGTAATTCCTTATTATTATTTTTACAGTAAGACTGGGTGGAATGTTGTCATATACTACATTGGATGAAAGAAGCATACAGTTGTTACTATCCCATTTCCACGATTTTTTACAATATTTACAGAAAAATAATACCGAGCTTTTTAATCTTCAACAAGATTATGCAGATTCACCACCAGATTATCACAGAAAATATGCTTAAGTTAGTATCAATTAATGTATAAATTTAATTTATATGACTTATTACGTTTTTGTCTTGACTTTTTCGCATGACAGCTACAATGCTTTCCTCTTTTATTAAGATAACTACATCGGCACTGGTTATATCATAATTAATTCGTTATACAAAGTAATTAGTTTATTGCAAAATCATAAGAATTTATAGATGATGTGTTATATATATTTTTTGAATTGTAAACTTATTTTTTTAGTTTATCATGTGTACAGAAAATATATTAAACTTAATAGTTCATAGTTTACTTTACATTAAAATGTATAACTAATATCTTTTATCTATTGTAAATACAATATATTACAATCTCATTACTTAATTACAATTTTATACATATTTGAAGAGATCAATTGACGAAATATACGATTTTTTTTCATTAATACCATACTCCAAATCACATTTCTACTTATATAAATTTTTTAAAGAGATTGTTAAAAATATATAATTATTACTGAAAATGAGACAAATCGACTATGAATAGAAGTTGTATTCTAATATAAAGTAAAGGTACTGTAGACTGCAAATTTTAAAACCCTTTCATAAATGTGTACATACTATACATTAAACTTGTAATTATAACTTGATCTGGAAATTTGATCTGTTGATGAACTCTAAAAATATGTGATAGTGATATAAAAAGGTATAAGATGTATTTGATTATATTTATACACTTTAAAATATCAAAATTACAAAAAATATGGTTCACATTTTGTATCATAAAGAATTTATTATATTTATATAATATTTTCTGATACTTAAATGTCATTACTTAATAATTCTTTTTTTCAAAACACTATTTTCTTTTAACTGTGTTGGTGATCATTATTTAAAATAAATTCTGAAATTGCTTTACAGTTCTAGATTATTATAATCCTTTTCTTATTTACATAGGACCGGCAGTCGATAACAGCACGCGTATATGTATAGCTACACATGAATCTACGAGATGTATTTACATATGTATATACAGTTAACTGCGTACACAAACGTATCGTCTAGTCTACAAACATCGGGTCAGTCAGTCAGTGGCAAGAAAAAATGGCGGATGTCGAGTTGAACGTCGACAACCTGATACAAAGATTGTTAGAAGGTACGTGATAAAAAGGGAGGCTTGGTGGAAAGAAAGTGTGAAGTTGTTCCCAAGATTCCTGTCTTCAATTTAGTGTACAGTTAATGAGAAGTTTTTCCAAAGTATGCGGTGAAAATTGGTTCGATCCGATGTCGCGCCGCGTACATCGAACATATACGTTTCTTTTCAACCAAAGCAAGATTAATATCGTGCGCGGTCTATTTTACGACATTCGGTATCTGTGTTTCTATGAGTCCGTAAATGGTTTCTCTTGATTTCCCATGTCCGTTGAAACACTATTTTGCTTACGGTCAGTAGACAAAAAAAAGATATCGATCTCCTAGTGTTAGTTTTCGTTAACTCTTACATTTCCAGACATCGACGAATTTATTCTCGACTTTTCTTTATTTTCTCAAAGACAAAACTATTTTTTTATGTTTGTTCTCTTTCTCATGCTACGTGTCGGAATTCTGCGCGGTAAAGTTTACCAAACGCAGAAAGACCAGGTTCAGAAGAAAGCCAAGCTAAAAGATATTTTCTCTTCGGATTTTGTCGGTACGCAACAAGGAAACAAACATCACGTAGTTCTCTTGAACGTTTTTTTTTAGTTGCATCTTTACATGCCTCAACGTCGTACGTGATCGCTCAAATCGCTCGTCATCGTATTCTTATGATTTATGACATAAGATCAAGTAGAAGCTAGTTACAATATTGTGGCAACTGCAATATTAAATTTCATTCAAGATGTCATCTTCATTCTTGGTTGATTTTGCTACTGTGTTACTTTATGCTCTCCTTAGCTTTTCTCATATTGCTGCACATCAGCATCTCCAGTACAGTTCACTATGAGTTTTCTAAGGGTATTACGTATCGCAAGGCTATGGAAACAACGTCTACAATGTAAATGTTCGATGAAGCTTTTAGTTACCATGCTTACACAGAAGCAACACTTTAACGGTTGGATTATAATTTTGTGAAGGTCACTCAGTGCGATCTCATTTGAACACAAGTAATTGCTTGAATGCAAACTCAATTGCATGTTTAATATAATACTTGCCAATGTTAATTAATTCTTGAACTAACATTTGTCATGAAAATACAAAATGAATAATTTTTTTGACCTGCTATTAACATTATAACTAGCAAGCCCTAAATGTGACTAATGTATATTGTTTTATAACAATGACAAGATTGGATTTATTTATACTTCGTACAATTTTTATTATAATATGTGCTTCAGTGAAAAAGTTCGTATAAAAATGTCTAACAAAATCATTATTATAGCATTAGGAATTGTAAAAGAAAAAATCAGAAACCAGTCATTTTGTTTTATTTGGTAATATTAGTATTAATGAACGTGCTATTTCTTTCCCAGTATTATGTCTGTCAAGATAGCTTAGTTTATTTAAAATATGTTATATTTTTTCAATCTGTTGAATACTGAATATAGTTTATAACATTGATTTTATAGGTATATCTTAGAAACAAGTAAACATGAGACACACATTATCTCTGTATAGATTAATATACTTTAATGTGTGAATAATTTTTTAAATAGAAATTTTTTATCTGATAAGAAATTTATAATTGGGATATAAATGTGGATTTAATAAGAACACGATTTTGAAAAACAGACAACTTTTCTTACTAATAAAATTATATATTGTTTGTATCCACAGAAATCAGCAAACTTAATTTAAAAAAATATATTTTTGTTTTATAAATAATAAATGATGGTAAAGAAAAAAAGTTAATGAAAACTTATCAGATACCCTGTATGTGTTCCCAAATAAAACTGTTGCAATAAATCGTAATATGTCGCGAGTGGAACCTGTTCCAAGCTGTCTCATGTTTGATCAAATATAACCATGACGATTTTCTATTTTTTTATCGTTTGTCCCGTTTCTTTAAATAACTGTAATATTAATAGAGAACGTTTCTAATGTATGCTTACTTCAGATATAGTTTTTCTTCTTATTTAGCTTATAGTTTTTTTCGTTTTATAGAAAAATTACATTTTTGTTGTCGATTATATCATTTAGATTGTTGTGATATGACCTTGCTGATATGCAGTTTTCCAATAACCATCATATCGACTTAGTTTAACCACACCATGAATTCCTCCATAGTTATAAATACTTTAATGGTACTGCAAGGTTCCGAAGTGTTCTCCACATGTAAAATTTACTCATTTTAATCTTTTTCATTTTCGACAAATCTTAACCATTGGTTCATGAGTTTGTGTTTGAACTAATTGCGTAGGTGATTAAACATCGCTAAATGGCTTTCAGCTTCTCTTTTAGACTTTGTTTTCCTGTAAGTTTATGCTCGTCGTATTATTCGAGACTCATATAGTCACTTAATCCCTTTGAAGCATTATAACTACAGTGTGCGACAACCTTTCGTATTCTCGATTATTGCATCAAGAGAAAACCTATACTACGTAGCTCGACGTTTTTATAATCGAACCTCCGACCTAGTCGTTTCTTCAAACAATTGCATCATACTAAAAAGATAAATTTCTAACGAAAATGCGACTCTAACGAAAAACCGTGACACATTTATTTTCCGATGATTTAGAAACCGATTCCGCCTGCCAATTAAACAAATCGTATAAGTAGATAGAATGCGCTATTAAAGGAATTTGCGTGAAACGTCGTTCTTTTCCTGAATTGGAAATCAATAATTATCTGTTATATCATTTTTGTTTTGTAAAGACCACTTATTTTGTCATTGATCATTAAGATAACCCTTTCCTTACTAATGGTATGCTATGAATAAATCCTGTTAGCCGCCTTTTCGTGTTTACCAATCATTCTAGTTGAATTTATTATTTAAATTTGTTTATAGATAGATAGATAGACAGTAATTAACTCAGTTTTACACAGAAAAATTTGTCGAATATAACTCTCTCATACGTCGTCGTTCTAACATCTATTTAATTAATTAATTAACTCAACTTGCTTAACTTATCTGGCGTTTTTAAACATCAAAATATGAATATATAAGCAGCATATTTGTTTAATTTGTACGATACGAAACAGTCATTGGATTAATATTCCAATGAATTCGCAGCAGAATGTAGATTTGCTGTTAACTGTTCCGTAACGAAAGGGTTAATCAGTTTGAGATAATTATAGAATGGTTATTTTTAAATATTTCGTCTGTATGACGTTTCACGTTTGAATATTACCGCTCGAATTAACCGGAAACGTATTGCAGTCAGGGTAAGCTTCCCAATGGGTCAAGGTCGCTACCTTTATTAATATTTATGTTCGTGGTTATAAAAAAATCCTGCAGCTCGATTGAAATATTATTGATCCCACGGCACCACTTACTTATGTATAGTGTTAGTATTAACGTAAGCACGGGTTCCTAACTGAGGAATTAGGGAATGATCTCACAGTAGCCCTGAACAACCAGAAAGTTTTGCTCTGACTGCATATACAGGGTATTTATTTTATCCTGCACATTAAAATAGCTTTGTTATCTTTGCTGATATCAAAAACTGTGTCCGGACAACTCTGTTTAGTTCATAGCTAAGAATATTATGATTCATGCTTTTTTTCTGTCGAGATAATTTTTTTTAAGTATTGGAGGTTATCGTATTTTTGCACATTAACTCCTACCTTTTAAAATGTAGCGCACATCAAGACGAGTTCAACAACCCCCGACACCATGAGCTTTAAAACATTGAGATTAATGTACAATAAATATCGATGACCTCCAATACTTGAAAAAAGGAACTTGAGAAGAAAAGAAATGCGGATCATAATGTTCTTATATTTGAACTAAACAAAGTTGTTCTGACACATTTTGTCATATTAGCAAAAATAATGAAGATATTTCAAAGCGCAGGATAAAACTTACACTCTGTATATAGAAATCTCCCGATACACTGGGATAGTATTATGGGCAATGATAGAGCTACATGACTCTACAAAAATTTGTGGCAGCCGAGTATATAATTGTACTTATCCTTTGCCCCCCCCCCCCCCCCCCCCCAAATCGGTTCTTGGCAGTCAGGGCACCTTCATGCTCCAGCGTAGAAAGTTATGCTCGGCGTACTTACCTGCGAAATAAAACTCAGCTCGCGAAGCTTCATGACACGCGACACCGCGTCGGTCGAAATGCATTTAAACGTACGAATTTTTGGACGCAGTCAGAGGATGCCGGCCAGGAAAGACCGTTGTAATGACGGAGGGTGAAGTGCGGGGCCTTTGCCTGAAGTCACGGGAGATTTTCCTTCAGCAGCCGATCCTGCTCGAGTTGGAGGCGCCACTTAAGATCTGCGGCGATATACACGGCCAGTACACCGATCTGTTACGACTATTTGAATACGGCGGTTTCCCGCCGGAAGCGAATTATTTGTTTCTCGGAGATTACGTAGACCGAGGTAAACAGTCGCTGGAAACGATATGTCTGCTGCTCGCATACAAGATCAAATATCCAGAGAATTTTTTCTTATTGCGTGGCAATCACGAGTGTGCCAGCATAAACAGGATATACGGGTTTTACGATGAATGCAAGAAGCGGTATAACGTTAAATTATGGAAAACATTCACGGATTGTTTTAACTGTTTACCAATTGCCGCCATCATCGATGAAAAAATCTTCTGCTGTCATGGTGGTCTTAGTCCGGACCTTCAGGTGATTATATTCTGCTTTCTTGAAGGCTATTCTAAGTAAAAGTTGATTGGGTAACAATTAATTAAAATATTTAGTTTGATAGATTAAGTAACACATTCGCTATCTGCGTCGTGCATGTGCGACGATCACAATATTTCACTCCGCGTAAGAAACATTAAATATATATCATATTTTATGAGGATACGAGATATTTAATATGATGAATACAATAAATACCACCATGTACTCTAGTGACGCTGGCAGTGAATGTGAGTTAATGCTTTTAATTAAAAGGAATTTATCATGAACAAGTGTGATTGATTCAATTAATTCATAGAATTAGTCATTAATTATTGATTATAAATATTAATTGCTGATTATTCATACGTGGTTGAAGATATTAATTGTAAATCATTAACTGTTATTTTTTAATCGGGATTATTTATATTTCTGTAAAATATGTATTTAATAATTGTGTACTCTGATATTTATTACATTATGACAAAAATTTGTATAGCTAATTATTAATTTAATTTAAAGATTGAATATTTAATTGTAATTGACAATCATATCTCAATTGTGATTATTAAACATTTCCCAAATTTGTTTAAAGTATTTTATTCCTTTAAAAATCTACATTTTAATTTGGTTTATATACCTATTCCTATATAACTTTCCGAATTGATTTTTTCATTTTACTGCTAATATATTGTTTCAAGAACATATTCAATTTAGTGATTTGCAAAATATACATCACCTAATTGAATATTTTGGTCATAATTCTCAAGTGTTTTGATATTTGAATTTACAAGTAGTAAAGTATGTCAATATTAGAGTTTCTAATCCATTAATATCCATGTTTTTGTATGGTTTAGTATACTGTTTGGTAATCATTTTATCAGGTTTCAATGAAAGACAATATAATAGGTGATTATACTTGATTCATTTTCTATTTATAATTTAATGAGGAAGAAAGTAAAAGTTCAATGGTTAATAGAATATTAGAGATTGAAATATTGACTTTTTATTATCTACCTCATTGATGTATAAACAAGGGATTGTCTTCTATTTATTGACTATTATCAATGGAGAGACCTTTGATAGGATATTATGTATCATATACCTGTTTATTAATAGCTTAAAATTCTTACATAAAAATGTCTGTAACTTTGACCTTCTTCTCTTTTTTTTATACAGAACATGGAACAAATCAGAAGGATTATGCGTCCAACAGATGTACCTGACACTGGCCTTCTTTGCGACTTACTGTGGTCAGACCCTGATAAAGAAGTTCAGGTATTATATTTCGTTATTAACTTATTCATGTATGAAACAACATAAAACAAATATTATACTATAGATATTTAAATTTTATCTCATAGGGGTGGGGAGAAAATGACAGAGGCGTTTCCTTTACGTTCGGTCCGGACATAGTATCCAAGTTCTTAAACCGCCATGATATGGATTTAATATGCAGAGCACATCAAGTAGTTGAAGACGGTTATGAATTTTTTGCGAAACGGCAGTTGGTCACGCTGTTTTCTGCGCCAAATTACTGCGGGGAATATGATAATGCCGGTGGAATGATGAGCGTCGATGAAACTTTAATGTGCAGTTTTCAGGTTGAATTTAATATCACAAATTTCATTAAGCTAATGGAGCTACCCATATATTCAAATTAATGTATAATAATATTTCTCATTTTGCGTTTAAAGATATTGAAACCGTCTGAGAAGAAAGCTAAATACCAATATATAGGAATGAATACTGGGCAGGGCGCGAGACCAGCTACACCACAAAGGAATCCAACCAAAAAGAAATGACAGCCTCGTCCGTATTTTTTACCACTATTGGATCCTCATGCCAGACAGAAAAAATTCATAAAAATTTATATTGATGAGTAACAATAAGGGCGGGTGAGAACTCTAGATAGTGGTGTTTTATCGTCAGAAGTTGTTTGTGATCGTTGAAGACTTTTAAAACCTCTGTTTTAACCTTCTCCTTTGCGTATGATTTTACGTGTAGATATATATTTTTTAAGTATATCATTCTGTTGACTGATTAGTGATTAAAAAAAAAACAATCAAACAAGTAACCACCGTACATTCGTAGAACCTGTCCGAGTGTGCTTGTTATGGAACATCTCTAAAAATCCAACAAAAGGAAAACTAAACAAACTTCGTACTTTGTCACTACTTATCATGAGTATTACTTTTCGTGTTCCACCAGAAAGACGTCAGGAGAAGTGTGTACGATTACTTTTTCCTTGACAGTATATTAATAAGATAAGTAACGTTATAATTAAATGTGACGTTTTCTTTTCATTAACTTAATCAGGGATCGCTTTTGTACCGTTTAGGTTTATCATAAATTCAGCCTCATCTTACGGATACCAGGCGGTCCTTGGCATCATTAGCGTTTTTAAAACGACATTCTCATTTTGACTATTTATTGCTTTCATGTAAAATGTTCTATGTAATTATTAGGCTACGTTAATTGTTCTTAACATTTCTCCGTTACTATTTTTATCATCGCTTTTGCAGCTCACTTAATTATCGTTTAATAAGAGCGCGACTACACGTGTATATAGTTACTAATTAATTTCGCTTTGTTCCTTATCCCTCCTTTTTTTTCGTTCTATCTCGCCCACGCGGGTTTGAAGTGATTTCATAATCTTCGCAGTATTTTGAGATACCGAGAGCACCTTCCAAGGTACGTTGTAGAAATGTTAGATACCGTTTATTCTCGAATGAAGAAAACGAAGGAAATAAAAAGAGATATGAAAGAGAAAAAGAGAATCAGTATTTTTAAGACAATGTCACTATGCAGGTTACTATGCCTTCGCGTGAAGGATATATACGATTGAGGAAGGAGGATTAAGAGGAAATAATAATCATATTAATGATGACAAAAAACTAATTCTCTAAGATACAAAATTGTATGTACTAATAATTAAGGAGTTGTCATTAAGAAGGACAGTCTCAGCTACTAAGAGATTTTAATCTTGCGATAAAGTGAAATATATGGAATCGTTGAATGAAATATTAATTATTCTTTTTATTCCATAGTATAAAGCTTGAGCAGTTTTTATTCCTGTGTACTATTTCACTTTCAGATGTTTTCTTATAATTCGACGGTTCCTAGTCATATAATGCTATTTCGGGGGAGTATTTCATACAAAGATATCTAAACAATAATTCTGTATGATTCTATTTGAACAGTTTTTTCAAACATGATGCTATTTGAGATATGTGTGTAATATGATTTTATTTAAAATTACTGTTCCATGTAATTCTGTTATACGATTCTAAGTTCCATACAAGCCAATGTAATGTATCTCTAATTTGGCATCCAGTCATACAGAACCAGTTAAAATCATACAGAACTCGATAACAAGTTAGAATTATATTGAATACAGGCTATAATGGAATCGTATTGATCTGTAATTTTGAATAGAATCATATCGCGCGCATTTTTTAAACAACGTCGAATAGACTAATTAAATTTTCCCTCGAAATTGCATGTTATGAATAGGAGGCGTCGAATTGACCCGATCCGGATCTAGTATTGGTTCTTTTCAGTTTGCATTTTGTTGTTTGCGATACTTACATCAATAGTGTAGCGAATTGTATGCAGTATTTAATTTCGTCTATATCGTACGAAGCATTTATTTCTATAAAATAAGATGGAGGAAAACTGAAATACTTCTGGCAGTGGATATTATTTATTATCCCATGCTAACGTATGAAGTAAACGAAGTAGTGTACGTTCTTGTCGAAATAACGCATATTAGAAAGTATTTGAGCTGATCGTTGCTCGAACACGTACATAGAGATTTAAGTATTTAAGAAGATTTATCGAAAACGTATCAGGAATTCGTACACTATTTAAGATATCGCGAAGCAGAAAAATTTATATTAATTGGGATTTCAATGAGACTATACAACTCTGTTCCATGAAAGAAAGAAATAGAATACTATATACCGAGAAAACATCAACAGTTACGCATTATCTGAAAGTGAAATGTAGATTGAACCGGTTGAATTGTTAGACAGTAAAGAGAGTAGTGGGCGTTTGTTTATAAATATATACTTATAATTTATGTTTGTTAAGAAAGAAATAGAGAAAAATCTGAAAAATGAGAAATGTTGTTTAAGTGGCGAAAGACGAATCAATGCGAACCTTTCTATTTACGAGACTTTTATGAATTTATTATTGTTATGGCACAGCTCACGATCCGGGATTTACTTGATCGATCCCGTGTCCACAATACGCCAATGCTCATTGGTAACTGACCGTTGCGGAACTAGTTGGAGACACTACACGTGGTGCACCGAGTAACGTAGACACACATAAGTAACACAGTTCAACTATAATAGTTACAACAAATGTGATGTCTGTGTGATAGAAGTATTTTGTGTGTGTGGACGTTGACTCTAACTCTCTGATGGCTAATTGCGTTCTATCCGATCGTGTGTATGATTTGTTCGAATGCGAGGCACCTTCGTGTTTCTATCAACGTACATATGTTACCGTTTGCGGAAGTTTATGAGAACTGGTGTTGATGGATTCTCCAATAGTAATTCCCTGTATATTAGTCTAGGATTCCTAGATGTCAGCTTTCTAGTAATAAATCCTGTGTAAAAGGGGTATACATTCGGTCACATGTGATGCAGAACTATCTAAGAAGCCCAGTTCGTGACTTTCTGAGGCGGCATTGGTGGAGCTGAGATGTTATGGTTAATTAATGCTGACCCGCGATTACCTGCTGAGGGTTACAACATTCAGTTCGATAATTCTGTGGTTGCGAGGAAGAACGCCGCACGTCACATGCTTTCATTTCTAATAACTCTGGTATTAGTAGTGCTTCAAATTGCATAGTTTTTGTTTGCTTATCGAATTTGTTTCCGTAATTTCTTTCTGATAAATATGTGAATCCTATATGTTGTAGTTCAAATAACGCATTAACTAAATTTTTTTTAAATTGCGGTGCTTTTCTTATAGCCGCAGAATTGTGATAAACACTGCGTATGACTATAATGACGTTGAGTTGTCTTGAATTGTAACATTAACATCATAACATATGCATAACATGTAGTTTGTGTTCTACTAGCGTATGCATGGTATTGCATGTTAACGAACTTGTATCGTTTGAAGTGTTTATTACTTCTGTCAAGTATTTAGAGGATTCACAAATGAAACGTTACATTTCAGCTGAATTCAGGCGGCCGTCTTCTTCCCTTCACAACCTCCAGCTTTATACTACACCCTATCCTTCCTGCTCCCGCATAATTTCTTAAATTATAGAAGAAGCGGTTGTGATCCCTCGATATGCGTTTTTGTCTGAGAAACGTGAATTATATACATAGATATTATATTTGTAAAAGGCTGATCGCTTGTGATTCGACGATGCCTCGTCAAAATAGAAACTATAGTAACTAATAGAACCGATGCAAGTATGATCGTAGGCGTACCTCTGTTCACTGCGTTGGTCGAATTCCGCCGATGCACGCCTATACAATGACATCCTAACGATGTAAAACTTTCAGATAATAAACATGCATATTGTTGTACAAATTTGGTTCCTTGATTTCCTCGCTCCGATTCACGCAAACCAATTTTCATGGATGACACACCAAAAGGACGACAAGATAGACGGTGACGCGAAAGCACTCAATCGTGTTTGTAAAAATGGATTTTGTGGTTGAAATAATTATGCAACGTAATAAACGTAGTATACTGTGAAATACCAATGTTATAAATTTTCTCCAGAATATTTTGTGAATATTAAGGATATTCGTTTCAAAGTTAAACACGCGTCTAGTCTTTTTTATGATTTTATAATTACTTACATATTCGCCGTCATTATGTATGACCTTTTGACATCGCCTCCTTTCTTGACGATGAAAAACGTGATACGAGGTAAACTTTAACACCGTTAACATTTTGACAAACGGAGCATATTTTTAAGAACTAACGTTGGCTGCTATAAACATAGTAATTGTTCTATTAAATTCCGTTTGAAAATGATACATGCGATAAGCTATTCGATCATCTAAGAGCTGGTAATCTTATATTTTTTTCGAGAGTAAAACACGATTTTATGTTCAGAAAATCCAGTCAAAGGTAATTTATTTATAAAAAGAAAAAAGACTAATGACACGCGAACACTGTTAATATCACTACTTTGCGAATGAGAATTTGGAAGTCGTTACGTCCCTCTTAAAACATTAGAAAAATGTACATGACTCATTAATGTCCGCTAATTATTTACTGGATTAATTGTATACTGGATAATTAATTTTATTTAAAGAAAGGTGGATCTTTCGTTACGAGATGAAATAATACACTTATCTAGAAACACATTCACAGGTCCGCGCAAGGATCGCAATAAAGTTTGTAGTCTCGTAGTAAAATTTGGGCAGTGTTTTATTTTATTCGTAGATAGCATGAATGAAGAGTACAATAAACCATGGTGGCAAGTAATGTTAATAAATAAAACTTCATGGACGACGGTACGCACTGCGAGAAAGAAAAGACATAGTGTCAGGCAACAGGTGTCGTACAGTTCTTCGGGATACGATGTGTATACTCTTTCATATCTTTTTTTTGCATTCTTTTTTCGTGATTTTATTCGGCTTTTTTCATCGGTTTGTGACGTATCGCGCGTTCCATGCGGGGCGACACGGTCATCAGTAGGCGTGAGCTGCAAAAGAGACCGATCGTTGAATCAAACAGAGAAATCATAGTTGACGAATAAAGTGGCTAACAGAACGATGAAGCTTCGAGAGTTTCGATCGTGCGACCGTAACAATTCGAACAAGTGGCCAGACAACTTGTTGTAAACTCCGAGGAAGTCTTCACAGTAAAATTAAGCGCGTTATAAAATTGAAAGCAGCAACGCGAAGGTTCTACGGCTTCCGCGAGCCTCTCGAAACTTCGGGAACACATGAGGGACGTCTTATCACAGGAAAGCACATGTGGTCAACACGGTTGAGTGTCGTCGACGCGAGGAGAATTCTTAAGTGTCAAAGCTTGTGTTATGAAAATTTGAACATTGTTTGCAAACACAAACTATGAGCTGTCGCGAGAAATGGGGTTGAGTAGGGGTACCATTAAAATTCCGGGAGCTTCTGTTTGCCAGGGCCGGTTCTCCCCTGATATGTACACGTGTATATACATATTAGTCAAGTGAAAATGAACATAGAAGAACACGTCTAAAATAAAATACCTATTAGAAGACATAGTGGATACACCGGCGACAGAAAGTTTCGAATAAGTTTGTTAATCGAGTCTGTCCGATTCGACATATTAATCAGCTCTGTATTAATTGCTTAAAAATCGAAATAGTAGCGGTGTGGAGAAATTATTTGTTGAATAACAATGAATAATAACGATTTTCAAGTTGAACTGCGATCGAAAATAATTTAAATGGAATTCAGACTTTGAACATTTTTTAAAAATTGAGGACTTTATCAGAAGGAAATAATATGGCGGATTTACTGTTATTAAACTTTCTGTCCCCGGCGTAAGTCAGTCACGTACAAAATGCAGACAGCTGTGCGGCGCTGTTTCAGCTTAAACTCAACCCTTCATAGTGAATGGTTTGTGATTTTTACGATGATGTAGTTAACGTTGACGACCTATCGTTCGAACAACTCTCTGTTAACTACCGGGCTGTTCTACGAACAGCAATTCGATTCTCTTTCGTTTGATTAATGTTTGTTACGTATAAATGCGTGTTAATCATCAATACACCTCGTTGCAGCCAGAAATATGTACATCAATTATGCTGTCGGCTTGTGTCGATTATTATTTCACAGAATTAACGAGTAAAGAGGATGGAGGGAACAAAACACTTGACCACATTTTAATCTTGTCGCTCACTTTTTTTCTTAATATGTGGTACGTTTATTGTACCACGGACGGGTAAAGTGAAATACTGGAACTGGCTGCGAATAATAGTAGTATAACGATCCTGAAATACAACAGACACATTCGTGTACCACATCAATTTGTCTTCGCTGATGAATTTATGCGCAGTTTTTGTTCAATTCACTCATACTCTGTCGTAATTGCAATCTGTATTAGCTGTTCCCGGAATTGAAAAATCATCAAATTTTCGCAAGCTTGCTTTCGGGAACTCTGCTCAGTGGGCTATTCGCACCCAAAAACCAGAAGAAAGTCAATTTATAAAAGCATCCTCACAATGAACAATTTTTCACCAAAATTAGAATTGCCTAGTTTATCATTTATTAATTTAGAACATAGTTACAGGTTTTTGAAATCGTTGAAAATGAAAATCATCGTTTACAGTTTTCTGGTCTTTGGATAGTATCGAAACAAAAATATCAAACCACATTTTTATATTTTTGATCCTCTTTGAGATCTACCCAATTCTACATGTTCTATTTTTAATCCATTTTTTAAATACGAATCCAACGATATCCAATGTTCATTTTAGTCTTGTTGTAAAGAATAAAGTTTAATCTTTGTCATAAAAAAAGAATTGGCTGCTACTAGCTGCTATTTTTAAAACAATGACTTCCTTGCCATTGGAACGCTACAACATTAACGTACCTTTTGTGGAAAGAACAAAATAACGTTTTATGACGTTCCTCTAACAATAATGACAAATAATTTTATAAGAAAATATCGTTTTCGTCACGCAAAGAAATTTTCAAGAGAGGAATGAGATTTCGATGCTTTTAACAGATAAAGTAACATCGATAATTGGACAATTATAACCTTTTGCTGTGAATTAATCTGCCAATTAATATTATCGAAATTTTTAAATTATAAATAATCTTCTATTGAATTCCGTTTCTCTTATGTGAGAAAATTGACACGCAGGGGCTCGGGACCATTTTCGGGACCACACTAAGAGTCTAACAGACTGGAATGAATTAGGCGACTCGAATTAACTGTAATAATAATAATCGGAAATCGCGTATGAATTTCTAATTATTTTATCTTTATTATTATCTATAAAAAAAGTTTTTGAAACCATGGTCTAGTTTCGACGCTAAGAAATAACTATGCTTCATAATCGTTATATGTTCTCTCCACTTTTTGGATGCGAATGCTCCGCTGCGCACTGACCGACCAGCTCGTGACCGCAGAGTTGTACAGTGTTGAGCGAATAATCTAGCAAGTAAATGGCTTCTTCATGAGAAGCCAGTCAACGGCGAAGGAAACAAAGTTGCCAAGTCAGCAGTCACACTGTCGGAGCTTACGATTCGACATGCTGAATGGAAGCTGCACGTCGAAAATATTTCAGGCAGCAGAATTTTGCAAACTCGAATAATTATTTTGAGATACCCCATCGTTTGCATGGGCAAGTTCACAAATGATTCATGAAGGCTTGTTTAATGTATCTGTGATGACGGCTGCGGTGGACGCGTTTTTGAAAAAACAGTGCACACAATGTCAACGTAAATTGGTCGGTCAAAACTGCCAGAAACGAGGAATAATAGTTGGCTCGATCGTCCCTGGCATCAACAGTGTACAATTTTCCGGTTTGATGAAGGGTACAACAATATCTGCGCTCGAGCCAAACATCAAGCAAATATTTAGATAATGCCAAATGCTTCTTTTTTACAAGCCTGATTATTACACAATCGACCGTTTTGTGGAAGAACGGATTTCGTCAGGAGATCTCAAAATAATCGCGAAAGCGTGTTCTTGTAAAAGTGTCGCTGGATGTTACTAGGGAGATGTCCCAATTTCCGTGTCCTGGATTAAAAACGTATAGAGAAAGGAAAGTGTTGTATATAAATTGATGATCTATTGTAACAAAAGAAAAATAGATTATCAATTTATATATAATACTTTCCTTTTCCTATACGTTTTTAATCCGGGGACACGGAAATTGGGACCTTCACCCTATGTTTAGGATAGATCCGATATTCTCTGACGTTTTGTCGAACTCAAATGGAAAATAGCGGTTCAAGTATTTACACTGTTAAATTATTATGTAATAATTTGTAATCCCTTTTTTCATATCGACTCGTCTATGTTTCTTCTGTTACGCGAAATGCGGCAGATGTTACTACTTGATTCCTATGCGTCATCTTATATTTAGGGCAAATAGATTTCGTAACAAGCGGTCTGTTTACGGATGTTGTATAATTGCGTGTATTGTGAAATTTATCGCGCCAAATCGATCGGTATATTTTAAACTATCGTGATGTAACCCTGCAGAGTTCATTGAGAAACCAATTTCCTAGAACCGTTTGGAAGTTGGATTCTTACAGAAGCATTCGAGTTGGTTAATGCTCGTAATTTCCGCTGTGTCAAGAAAAGTTCTTAAAAAATCCTTTAATCGTTCATTTTCGTTGTTTTATAGTGAATACATAATTGTTGCTCTCCGTCCGAAAAAATATCTCGTCGAGTAATTGAACAGTCAACCCGCGAAAAATGAAATATCAACCATGATAAAATTTTTCTTGCGAAACATGTATTGAAACAGCGATGGTATCGTTTTTTTCGCATAATGTTCAAACAATATAAAAATATATTTTCGTATATTGGAACAGTAATGGCACCGTTTCGTTGTCCGCAACGTCCCAAAAACTTTTCTTTCTAAAAATTCATCGATAAGGGAACATGATCCGAAGCTATTTTCTCGGATGGATGACGATTATACTGATTCGAAATGTTGAATAAAGTAAAAGGAAGATTACATACCGAAAGGCCTGATTGGATGTCGGCTCCATAGGTAGCTACGCTTCACAGGACTAAGATAACTGTCCCTCAGATAGAAAGGAGTGCTCCTTTGGGCGTAGCCAGGGATATAAGGAGCGTAGCTCGGGTACCACCATGGGTCTCTCGTAAACGCGCTAATGGGCGCCATTGGTGATGGTTCGAGGAGATCGAATAGCGGCTTCCGGCGAAGCAGTGTCGAAAGAGACGGTAACAAATTGGTATCGTCTACCAGATTACCTGAAATTCAGTAACATTTTGGTAATTCGAAGTCCGACGTAGGTACATTATTCTCTTCGCAACTGGTGAACAGGTCTCTATCGTAACCTTGGCAAAATTGTATCCTCATCGCTGGAGGAGTTGAATGTCGGTGAAATTCACACTAATACAAGTGAAGCAAAAAATTGCAACTTTTAAAACTCTTTTTCACGAGACTTCATCATGTTCGCCTCGTTTTGCTGATCAAAATAACACTGAACACGATATAATTACGATTATGATATCTTGTGCCACCAGCGCATGTTACACAAGTATAAAAGTCAACTTGTTGCACGAGTGCGTAATTATGGTTGTAATTGTATCGTGTTCGATGTTATTTTAATCAGCGAAACGGGACGAATAGGACGGTGAAAGTTTAGAAAAAAATAAGAAATTTTTAATTTATTTTAATTTTTGAATTCAAGAGGCTGAGCTTGCACGAGTCCTTCAATATTCGCCGAACGCCACGAATCTCAGTATCCTTTTCAATCGCTATTCTTCTCTACATTCAGAACGCTACAAAATATGTAGTACCTCTGCCATGACTGGAACTGAGCAGATCTGAAATTGCGTCAGTTACAGAGAGAATACTGCGCTATATCCTTCGCTTCTTCCTCATAGGAGAAACTGTCATCTATACTATCCCAATTGTGCGTTTTCATACTTATATAAATAACGATAAAATAAATAAATATCTCCAATCTATCTGCTATAAAATAAGTTCCACTAGAAATTGCAATAATTTATAAAAAATCGCCGAGAAAAGATGAACTACTCGACTGTAATACAATTTGCTTCGGTCTCCTCACTTTTTCAATTTGTTGAAAATTACTCGGTTAATGATAATAATGATAATCTCGTATCCAAATTCACAATAGTAGAACACACGTAACTGTGTGATGATAGAAGTCCGCAATCACACATCACAATTAAGTTTCGCTAAAATCCTCCCCTAATTTCGTTCACTGTTCTTCATTCTGCAACCCCATAGTCAACACTATATTCTCGATTGATTTATGGTATGACAACGTAAGCTTTCCGTTGTGAGATATTCGAGTGTCACGATTCGGTTAACCGACTCCGAGGTGAAGACAGA
Organism: Augochlorella aurata; assembly: GCA_028455555.1. Classification (NCBI taxonomy): domain Eukaryota; kingdom Metazoa; phylum Arthropoda; class Insecta; order Hymenoptera; family Halictidae; genus Augochlorella; species Augochlorella aurata. The sequence continues at coordinate 6,582,916 of CM052164.1, read as the reverse complement.
GTTGTTCGATCTCAGTGCGAGAGAACAGCAACGAGGAACAGTACTCACCGTAGATGTCGAACAATCGTTTCGTACTGAGCGGAGGGCTTATATGCCGGGAGAGCAAAGGCGTTTTGCTCGGATACATTCTGTCGATGTCTGCCAAGCGGTTCAGGTGATCGGTCCAAGCTTTCTCAGGGTCGAATGGTTTCGCTGTATCGTGATATTTATGGCAATGAAACAAAAATTTGTGGCAATGAAACGAGCATTCCTACTGGTGAGTGTATCGCGAACACGTTGAGACAATTCACAACATAATTGAATAATGCGATACTCTTGCGGCCAGGTGTCCGATGCGCGTTGAACAGGTACGAAAGATCCTTCGCTCTTATTAATAAATTAGACTTCAAGATCGCTAAACTACGAACAATCGAAAAACTGACGTTTTAGAAGATATTTATGATGCTATTTGCTAGTTCTTCCATTTCTAAATTGGAAGACTGCTAATTGACATCCGAATATATTATAAATTTAATAAAATACAAACAATTTTTATACAGTGCGGCGCATGATTATAGCAGCACTTAAATATTTTGTTGTTGTTGTTTTTTTGCTTACTAGAATAAGAACTTTAGATTAGATTGAATAACTATAGCAACAACGCTTTCAGATTCGTAACGCGGATGACCGCCGCGCTATCTCACCTCTATCGGCTTGAAATCTAGCTTATTTTTCTGGTAACGTTGATTACAATTCATATCAACACAATCTCCTGAAGGAATTTCTGTATTTTACTGTATTTTACTCCGGAATTGTCCTTCAGCTTGTAAAGAGAAATGAACAATTTTGAAAAAGGAGATACAATTCTTCAAGCCTCGCAGCTCGTTTTTATAGTTTCCAATTGTCACAATTATAAAAACGAGGCCCTCGAATAATTATGTCTTCTCTTTCAAAATTGTCCATCTCTTTATTCAATACTCTTCCTAGTTCTGACCGTTTTTTAGAGCAATGAAGTATCTTCTCGCACCTTCTGATTTACTTCGCTTTCGTACCTTACCGGTTCGAGAAATCGATTGTTTTAATGTTACTACTCGTTTCAACGAAGTCGCGTCAGTTCGGCTCACATGTGAATGCAATCGATCGACTTGTGTAACGCCTAGAAGTCGACGCTGATCGTTGCACGGATTACACGACTTTGCCTTTCCGCGCTTCAGTATTATACACACGTACACAATAATATCGTATTAGGTCGTGTAACATGAATTGCCGGATTATTCAAAGAGAAAGGCTATTTGTTCTTGTCAAATTAAAATGAATATTTTATCAATCGAAACATGCGCCGTTCGGTTGAACACATTTCGGCTTTTAGGGCAACGCATTTTTGGCTTTTAGGTCGTCGATAAAACATTCTGCTTTCAAAAAGGTCGCAGAAAATTCATTGACATGTGTGAGGGATAACAAAGTCGACATTTCATGTCACACAATCTAATAGAATGTTTTTACGTCGGACTATGAATCCGTGAACGACGCGTTGATTTCTTTGCGTTACGTCCCAACAACGAAGCGTGTCTCATGCGTTTCTTGGATAAATCGAACGGAAATCTAGGATTTCAGATATGTTTAACAGTGGTTCATAATGTCTGAGGTACACTAGTTTAGCTTGTGCCAAATGTGACTCGGCACCGCCTTTCGACCGTTTGCTATCCGACTGTTAATCCCGTGCACTGTAACGAGTTGGACTCGTGGCGAAGATTTTATACATAATCTGTTAAATACGAATGTCATCAATTTTATCCGAATTGAAATCTAAGTACAAATTTCCAAAATCTAAGTAGAAATGCAAATGAAGACATATAGGAAATAAAAATTGTCTCGTTCTGTTAGGGAAATTATTAATCCTCTAACTGCGAGTTTTTGACTTGCAGAAAGAGAAACGAAAAGAAATAGAGAATTTTGCGACCAGTTTTCAAAATTCATTTTTATTATGATATATTCGAACGATCTGAATTTTATTAGGTGCTCACGATGCGAAAGAGTTGAAATACCATTCGCTACGATTTTTATCTAGTTGGGACCTTTTACCTTAGACGCGTTAAGTTCGGAGAAGTACGAATCAACGTTGCCATGGAAGAAATCCTAATGCAACAAGATAGACACTGTACAAAGCGTTCGATGATCTACCAATGAAACTCAGAAACACGCTTTTGAAATTTTCGTTCGTTATGTAAGGACGAATCGCGTCGATCTTTTTCTGACCAACACGACCCCTCGTTACAAAATGGCGGACACTTTCGAGTAAAGAGGACCGAAGCGGCAATGAGAGCAACGAGTCTTCTCACAGTTGATGGAGAATCCTCCAAACGGATCTTTTTCTACAAGAGAAATCGTTCGATACGATTATCGTTAATTATACCTAGTCCTCTTCCAGGTCGAACAGTGTCCGCGCAGCTACAAAAACTAAAAAGTCCACATAACAACATATTCACTAACGTATGGAGAAGCGTGTGCTTATCCACATTGTCACTCAATGAATCATTCTATGAACCACGATCTACAATCTACAAACGACCACGACACCTGACATCAAAACCGTGCGTATCATTGGTTTGATTCGTTCGCGGTATGGCCGGGATCTGCCGAATTAGGTCTCTGCGCTCCATTTTCTCTGGTTTAGTGTTTTAGCTGCAAGCATCGACCCCATAAAAAGGCGAAAGAAATCATCGGCGTTAATCGATAACTCGCGTTACTACGGTTTGGTCTTTAAGCTCGCAAGAGAAGGTTTTAGTTAGCTGGTTAGTTCGCTGCGTTTCAGTACGGTGCAAGAAGGACAGGGCTGAACCGATCACGGTTATCCAGGGCTGGGGAGAAATAGATTTTTCAAATAGTTCGTATCTTCTCATGGAATACCATATTTGGCAAATAAACTATTTTTGAAATAGTGTATGGAAATGCTATTTTCAAATATATTTAACTATGTGATGTGCACATGTAATAACTATTTATGGATTTAAGTTTATTTGCCATTCTGTATTACGTGAGAAGAGGAAAATTTATTTTTCTATCTATTTTCCTTCAGTCCTGCGGTTACACCGCCACAAAATTTCTATGACTCTAAAAGTTTACTTCCATGAGATCCCGTCTAAGGAGCTTGTGTAACATCGGTGCTCGCCGATACGTTACATTTTTAAGTTATAGTTGTGTGTGGTACTACTATGGTAGTATCACTGTAATGGATATCGTACACATCCGTACACAATAGAAGCTCTTACCGATGATACAAAAGTTTCAGTAGAGCACCTAGCAGATCATGGCAGAGTAAACTTTTAAAGTCACGGGAGTAGGGACGAAATCGGTCCACACCTCTTTTTCTTGCACCGAGGTTTCAGTTAGAGATGTGTCTATCGATTATCGACGGCGATAACTTATCGATACTTAACGATATATCGACAATATCATTGAAATATCGTTAAAAAAATAGGGATACTAATTTTACAGTTTCATCATGATGGATACTTTATGTGTTGTAAATTGTAAAATGGATATTTAAACATATTAAAGTTAAATATTAAATATCTTTATAAATAACGAACATTGGCAAAAACGCTCGGATATGTGTCTACTTATTTTTGCTCTAGAATCACCAGAAAAAGTTTGAATAAAATTGACGACCCCACAAGTGCGAGGTCTCCATGCAAGATCCTTAAATTCTCTGGAACTCTATTAAACTAGTAAAGAATCTTAATATCGGATTTTTTTTTTGCTTGTAATCGGTACAAATGGAAATGAAAATATTTGATGGAACAATACATTTATTAAACTTTACTTCACTACGATCACCTAAGCTTCGGAGATTTCAGAACATCTTGACGATGTTGTCGATATATCGAATAGTGGTAACGTATCAATATTATCGATATTGATCGTGACGGTGTCGATAATCACACCTCTAGTTTCAATCGCACAAACCCTGATCGGGGGTTGTGATTTAAGTCGTTTAATTGACAAGTCACGAGTCCATGTTTTGCCAGACTTTTCTTTCGAAATATGCAGGTTGCCATGTAAAACTGGTGGGTGAACTGGATAGGGACTGATTTTACATAAAAAAATAAGAAAAAAAGGAATAACATTTTTTCATTTAAGGCTCCGTTTTCGAGAAAAAGTAGGTTGAAGAAACAATGCTATTGAATAGGAATCTGGTGGCGCATCTGACCATAACATACCAATTCTACTTGTCTATCTTTCAACTCAATTTTCTCGAAAACAAAGCCTTGAATGGAAAAATGTTATTCTTTTTCTTCGATTTATTTTTTGACGTTGAATCGGCCCGTATTCGCCTGTACCACCAGCTACGTGACACCCTATATGTCTGCTTTTTTTTTATAAACTGTACTTCGTGCATTATTAGATAATAGGATTGCCATATTATTTGTACAGTAATTGAACTTTTAAAACAGTGGACTTAATTTCTCAATCATAGGACTCACACGTTAATCGGAATGCAGAGTGTTAAGGATCGGAGGGTTCTGTCCCCGTTTCGTGTTTTCGTAAGCCGTGCGTGTTTCTTCTAGTTCGTAATGGCAACAAATGAAAATAAACGAGAGCTATGGTCGAGAGCTTTGGAAGCTGGTGTTCATATCAAAACTATTCGATTTCTCTGTAAACAACGACAAAAATGTGCCGACGCTCTCGCCAAAGGAACAAAACCAAAAATCTAGTGAAATGTGTAACACGACGTCACGTTTTAATTGTTGGAAAAAGCATACTGACCTGATTGGACAAAAACACTGCTTCAAAAAATCGTCCTCGAAAAACAGAGCTGCGACACGGGGCCTACTCGAAATTTTCCAAAAAGCATCGATTGCACTCGTTTAGCTGCTACTTCGGATTACTTACGAGTTATTCGGACGAAATAGTTATTTCTGTTAATTACTAAAGAAAAGCACGTCGCTACGTGTCGCCAGTGATAGTCATCGTCAACTAAACGGTTGATCCATCTTTCGTTTCGTACCGTCTTTCGTACTGTATCATGTTGCCTTTATTTCTCCTACTATTTTGCTGTTTCGTGGGTGCTAATTAGTGTTCGTAGGCTTGGCGCGACGAGGTAATTCTACAGGGTGACTCGTCAAATATTAACACAGTTCGTTGTATCCTTGATAAAACTGTATAAACATTGGTGCAGGCGTCGGCAACCTATGACCAGCGGATTACCAAGATACTCTATTTGATAATTTGACTATTGTATTTATTCTTAAGAGAATTAGAATTTTGAATTTTTATGTTCGATGTTCGAGAACAGATTGCAATTATTTAATGAAATGAAAATACCAATGGCCCGAAATGTTTTCTTAAAACTTTGACGGCCGCTGTCACGTATACGTAACTTCGCGATGAAAATCGATTCAGTGGTGTTTTTTTAACAAATGTATCATAATCATATTATTGACACAATTTATCCAATTTGTATCATTAATAAAGTATAATACTACTTTAAACAATGGATACAAAAAAAGTATACTATAATTGTACTATTAAAAAAGTATATCACAATTACACTATGAACGTTTCGACTGCGAATTATTTAAAATTTAATTTTCAAAAATGAATCTTTATGCTAACCCATTGTAATTTCATAATTTAATCATTCAACTTTGCTGTGTAATGTTAATTTATTTGAATAAAATACTTTAATTTTATGATATGTTTTTGAGGTTTTTGACGTGGCTGTGGAAGCGTTGATAGTCACATTTTGGTTGATTTTGATACACAGGGTTGCCGACATGTGCATCGATAAAACTGTTTTTGTATAAAAATTGAATTAGTAGTTTTGAGAATCGTGTTTCTAAGAACCTGTGTCTAGAGTCAACATATTATTTAAATATTTGAAACCGTTCATATTTCACGAGACACCCGGCACAATTGGACTTCTCGGATTACTTAAGCTAGGGGCTATAGAGGGGGTGGGGGAGACTTTGAATGGGGGTGGATAGGACTAAGAAGAATGACATGCCATCTCCTGAAAAAGACAGAAATTTGTAGGTCTGGTTGCAATTAATTGCCAGTTACTGTCTTGTTAGTAAGAATACTTAATACGCCTGAGCATTATTATACAATATACAGCATGTATTAATCAAATTGGGGCTATTGTTGTTTTCCTCTACGTCGTCCTTACTTCTCCCAATCTATTTAAATAGAATTCTCTACAAGAGCAAGCTCGTTTAACGTATCTGGCTAGTGGGAGATAAGCAACGAAGTCGAACGGAAAGACTCAGGTAGCAAGAATTAGAACGCGGAAGCGTCGAGAGAAAATTTCCAGCTTTTTCAAGTTTGGCGGCCATTTTGGTTCTCGTTTTATTTCATTTCTCAGTGCACCGCGGTGTACTCTATCCCTTCCTCCCGCAGTTTCGCTCTCTTACTACGCTCTTTCTCCGTCTCAGGGATGTACGTTCACGTTTATGCCATTCTTTTGCCCCAGCAATCGACGTGGAAAATCGTATTTCGATCCGTTTCGTCGAGGTGCACGTTACTTAAACTGCGACCTCCACCTCAGCTGCAAGAGTCAAGTCGTCAAAAATCTCAGAGAAACAGCGGCGAGCGATCGGCTTTCACGCAAAACAGAAAAATGTTTCAATCGTTCGTCAAAAATCTGGTAAAAAAAGTCGCAGAAAATTGGTAGTCACAGAGAAGAGTCTCGTGGACACACCGAAACGAGATGAGGACGGAGCCCTCGGGAGAAAAAACAATTTCTGGTTGTCGTTAAAACGTTTATGCTTTTTTCTATGTTTTTTTGATTAATTTTTCGTGCCATTCAACTTTATTACAGATTTCTTGTATACAGCGTGCAGCAGTTGTCTCGTGCTTGTGAAAAAGGAAACACATCGTAGTTCACCCCTCGTGTTCGGTCACTGTTTCAAGATGGTTAGGTTGGCTAGTTATCCATTTTCTCTGGTCTCGGGTACCGTGGAGAGTCGTAATGTTCTCTCGACGATCGTTTCTCGCACACATCGGCGGAGAGAAAACGGTGGAGCGGAGGCTCTGCGTGGAGTTTTCGTTCGTCCATGGTTATTAAATCGGTTAGTGACGTTCAGCGACGTTAGCGTCGTGTTAATTCGTTATGATCGTTGCGAATGGTGCCTAATTCACTGCACATTCGGCCAATCTAATTCGTCGACATCTGTTAGAAATGCCTATGCACGCGTTATCAATGAAAAATCGATTGCGAAAGTTCGGAAGCGAATCGATTGTACCGTCGTAGAAATGAAATCATCTACAAAGTTATTTTAGTAATGCGAGTCCACTATTAGTTTCGCGAGGTGTATACCTATTCGATCTACAGGTGTTATATAACATGTGCTGTGATACTTAGAGAATGCAAGGGGGTGGTCGAACGTGACACGATTAACATCTTGGCAGCCATAGTTGTTCAAACGTTTCTTAATATCGATATCTGTCAATTATACAACTATTAAATAGTAACTAGACGCGAGTCTACTGCCTGCGAAACGTCAATTTGTCAATTACAGGCATTTTTAGGCAACAATGATGTTTCATAATAAAACGTGGGTGAAGATCGCATACTCGCCAGCTGGCATTGTTCATACTCTAATTTTATTTCCTTTTCGATTGGAACGAATTATTTTCAAATAATTTTCTTATTTGAATAATTGTACATTCCAATTATTCGCTCAAATAACGTAGCAAATAATTCAACATACGAATCATTGATAATTAATTGGAGTTGAAATTAATAAAAATAAACTAGAATTCTTAAATTAATTGCTTACAATCAACTGAAGATCATTGAATTATATTAATTATGTTTAACCGAATGTAATTATTCATAGATCAACCCTATTATCGAAATGATATTTTTATAATTCAACTGCATTTTCTTGCAACGTACGAACTTACATTGTTAGCGTAGATGACAATTACAGAGTATTTGTGAAGCTATTCGAACAAAAATTTGATCAAATAACAAACAAATTAAAAAATTATATTATTTTAAATCCAAATAATGAAATATCATTTGGAAACTTATTTGATCGCTAACGTATAATTATCTGAACTAACGTGCAGCTAAATAGAATAGATCATTTTTCAAACACTTTATTTTGACAATGCCCAAGCCTGGTTCTACGATTTTACGATCCTAGATTATAAGTTAATTTCGGACTAAAATTCAATCGTTGCAAAATCGAACTTCTGTAACGGCGTCTGCATTCAAGATGTGAACCGGTCACGTAGTTAGTCGGGTGTTAAGGATTTCTGCCAGGGTCGGTATGGACAGGTGTTGTTAGTAGTCCTTTCTTCTAATGCAATGACCGAGTCGTACTCGGGTAGTAAGCGTGCTTCGCTCGTTCGTCTGCCAGTGCCGTATAATTTGTCGTCGCCTAACGTCGCTCAAATCGACCATGCGATTGAGATAAAGCCACTTGTTCGGTCTAGTGCCTGGAAAGAAATTAGAATCAGAGCTGCATGCAGTCCGGGTGCCTCCCATTATCCGGCAAAACAACGTACGGGACACGACACGTACGATGAAGAAGTTCACGAATGAATGATCGATGATGCGGTGATGATCCATGATGCCTGCACGTTTCGTCTGTCGTCTGACCGTCGTTGTTTCCACTCGTCGACACTTCCTCACACACTGACCCGTCGACAATCGCACATCCACCGATGTTCCACTTGGTTATTAATCGCGTTAATCGATTTGTTAATTCATTGCGCAGCTAGCTCGAACGCTTGCCAGCACGGCCATTGCTCTCAAGAATAGAGATGGGCAGAACTCTATCTTCTAGATCTCTGATCCTACTTACGAACTTGATGCAAAAGGTTTGGCAATGTCGCATTCAGCTGTCGAAAATAATGTTGTGCTAGTTTGAAACTGGGAAACTCAGATCCGTTGTTTTATGGAATAAAAGAAATCTCTGCGCGAGATGAAGCTTCACAGAGGAAGAGCAAACCTTTTGCATGATAACACTTTGCCTCTAACGCGTTGTTTTAATAATCGCGTCTCTCACAGCCAAGGGTGAATAAAATGTGATCGATGAATGATCTCGAAACATGACACTCGTGCGTATATGTAGAAGTATTTGCGTGTGCTGCCGCATCCTCGTTAGTTATCGCCACAGCTCCGTTACGAACATTAATCGACGCAGAAATTAATCCACAACTACTACGAATGGAATCAATGATGCCGAGTGTCCTCTAATCGACGACGAATCTAACCGCTACTAGACAGAAACTATTATTAGTTGTTATTTACTGGAAACTGGATATTGCCCATCTCTGATAATGCGGAGTTTGATTAATAGCGAGGAGCCTCGATCATCAGTGGATGTCAGCTGTTGCTCCGATTCTTGTTTCGTAGTGGCTCGATATTCTGTTATCCTGATTCTTTTCTGTTTGTTTGTGCTGTTTTTTTTTTTCGTTTTCATCGCACAGGGTTCGTTTGTTTTCGTGGTGCCAGTCGTGAAGCAGACAAGTCTTAGTCATATTTAAACATAATTATATATATTTTATACGTACGTAATGCATGTTCTCATATAGCGACATATAAGTATGTATAATAACTTAGATACAAATTGTTGTAATAATTAGTGGTACACAGATGTGGTATGGCATGAAGGTAGATAATTATGAACTTGAGTTAACTAAAACAACGGCCCGATTAAAACATGTACGTCCAACAATGCATACGCATTCCACACATCGGGGTGGGGGTGGGGATGACACGGATGACATATTTTATAAAATCCCATTATTTCCACGTTCTTCAATTTCTTCCTTCTTTCCGGTCTCGTTTGCTTGTTTTTATTGTTTCTTTGTTTTATTTCTTTTTTTTTCGTTTTTTAGTTACGATCGAGTGCAGGCAAAGGTGGAGGGCTTAGGGTACGAGACGAATCCTCCTGAATGGCGATTCTGGCTTCTGAGAAAGGCCTCGGAGGGACGACTCGTTTATACAGGCTGTCCCGCCTAACTTGTTCACACGATAGTTCTTCCCCCATCGGAAATTTTTCACTGCTCAGAAAAATTATGGTAATCCACACGTAGGTACTCGAGACCTCCATTCGATAAGCAACTATAAAATATTATGGAAGATATTTTATAGGAATACGAAGTGTCAAGGAAGCGTTTGAAATAGCTCGGGCCAAGCAGGACACCCTGTATAAACTCGGGAGACCTTGGTATTGTTGTTTTCCGCTTGTACAGGATTCATTTGGTAATCGTGATCTTTGCGGTGTTCCTTCTCCCTCGGCGCTCAGAAGCCAAATGCGCCGGGTTACATTCGACAAAGAACTTAATTAACTAAGGAAACCCCGAGAACGAGCGGTTGTTATATTACAACAATCATTCAGATTAAACGGTACACAATGTGATCTCGTAGTTTCCCATGCGTCTCGTTCAACTTTCTCTCATTGGTATCGCTTCTCGCGTCATTCGTTATAGTCATTCGTTATAGGTAAAAGAATCTCTCGTTCAACTGTCGAGATGTTACGTATTACACACGCCAAGCATCAAACTTATATTTCGTTCGTTTCGCGCATTTCGATTCTGTTCTCTTTGCCGGATTTTACTTGATATTCTTTTTCGTTCTCTTCTAGATTAGACGCCGTTTCACACTCTTTTACTCTGTTTTGGGACTTTTCGTTTTGGTTTGCTCAGAGTTCTTTAGTACGTACCGGGGGTGAAGCGTTCTACAGGTTTGTATTGGTGCGGGTAGATCTGCCTCGGTGAGTAACCGTAGATCTCGCGGTGGACGGGCAGGTACCTGTAAACGATACAACGTTCCTTAGTTAAGTAGTACTAATTAAGATTAATACGAACGTTGCTCCACGTAATAATAATAATTCTTTATTTCGGCATACAACTGAGAAAGTAAATTTGGTTTCACAAATTTAATCTAAACCCATTCTTCCTCCCTTCTGTGGTTCCGAAAAATTTGTAAATAAAAATAAATAAAATATGTTATTTCCAAAAATACATGCATAGTCTGAAATAAGACATTTATTTACTATTTACCACTTAAAATATTGTTTTAAATAATTAGACAGAAACAGTTACAATTAATATTTAGAATTAATAGTGTTATTTATGAATCATCTTAGATTCAGCTATTTAAGGGTGAGATCTATAGACACTCGAAGCATTTACAAAATTTAAACATACCCTATGATTTACACTTCAACGTAACACGCGATTTATCAGTTTGGACATTTTTATTTGAAGTAAGATAATAAATAATCATTTGAAATAATTCATTATTTATTATTCTTTATTACTCTTATACTACTGATAAGATTTGCTATATTTATCCTCAAAGGGGTTCTTCCTTCAAACAATTCACCAAAATAACATCCACATTAATTAAGCCTACATTAGACTGCACTGAAATTTGTATTTACATATTATTTAAAGATTCTTTCTCAAATATTTCCCTTGTATAGAAAATGCTTTTGACAAAAACTTGTCATTCGTCAATACGCTACAAATTAAAATATTTAAAATTACCGATAAAGAGTCAATAACTGTACTAAATGCAATACATTTCTTATTTTGTTATATCACATCTAATATCAAGACGAGTTAAATAACAAATTGGACGAAAAATGTAAACTATGCAATGAAGTATGTTTTTAAATGAAACGAAAAATGGTTAGAAAGCTATCTCTTTCTTTTTCTAGGACAAATCCTTTGGTTGTATTTTTAAAGCTAATCTCTTATCAAGCAGGTGCTTCTAAATATAGCAGAGATAAGAAAAGTGATCTGTCATGCTGCATAGTTGTTCCATTGAAAGAACGAACGCTCAGCGGAGCAATTTCTGACCATTAATGTTAAAAATATTCGAAAAACAATTTCTACATATAAACATAAATACACATTTAAGAACATCATTGTTGTATAAAAGTTTTTAAAAATCAACAGACATACATTTCGCGATAATAATTCAAGCAGAAAGACAGCTTTAAGTAAAGAGAGCTTTGTAAAAGTGAAGCACAATAGTTATAGTTTCTCGATCCTACCGGTATTCAAAATTAGTATTGAACAGTATAATTATTTAAATTTCGAGATCTACACACCTGTATCCAGGGACGTTGATTCGATCGGCCGCGTGAATGGGATTTTCAAAGATAGATTTGCCGAATGGCCACGAGGTGGATAGCTCAGGGTATTCCGAGCGGAAAATACCACGGGGTCTGTGCGTGTGTTCGGGAGCTCTGATATCGTCAGTGCCTGTTCGGAAAGAGCTCTTTAGTGGCCGCAGGATTATCCTTGTTATGTTGCTGTCGATACGAAGATAATATAAAGGTTACCTTTCAAGGCTCGGACATAACTTTGCCAGAATTTGGCTTTCCTTGTGATGGGCTCGTTGCGCCCGATCATGTCGAGATTGCTTCTAAAGCGCGCGTCCATTTTGCCGCTCTACTGAACTATTTACCACACTCGTTCGCTGGAAACAGTGATGAATATTACATTAAACATAATTGATTGATAGAAAAACGAGAACTTTTCTGCTGCTCCTTTTTGTTTCGATTGCATTACGACCTTTGCGCGTTCGTTTTCAAGAAAGATCGACGACGTTGCAACAATTAAGTTTCAATAGAGGAATCGCTCTTCCATGAGGTAACATGTTCATTGTTTATAACTAGACCGCGGAACTTTATGCAACGTAAAAATTCTTTCCATCGATTGCGAGGGATTCGTTCCTTGTTCATTAATTTCGATGAGATGTAAAAGCAATACATCGACACCCTTACAAATTGTTTATTCCATTCGTCTACTCATTTTTATCATAATAAATGCATAAAATCCGCAGTCTATTTATAACGTACTGGTATCAAATATTTTATGCGAGAGTCGCTCTGTTACAATCTCTGGCTTTGTTATCCCTGTTCCAAAATTGCCATTGAAACGAAGAACGTAGCATGCTTTTGAATTAGCGATCTCTATTGTGTTAATTTGTCTAAAGAAATATCCCAAGCAAGTATTATACAAAAGCTTCCTGAAGCTTCCAAAAACTAGCCTGACTCGTAATAAAGATTTCAAATGAATCTATTAAATGCAATTGTTATTTCTTTTATCAAAATTTGATTTTGTGTGCTAATAAACGTAGCTGCGAAAGAAATCGCGGTGCAATGGATTAATGAACGATACATTGTTTTAGAAAGCTGATTTTATAGCAAGATGGTGCCGCGGACGATCTCGCTTCTATCAAATCTTTTGTTCCAAAATGGCGCGCGGTCACAAAAAGATCGAACGTAGGAAGACGATCATAGCTGTTTCAAATCACGCCACGGCTCTGTATCTCGAAATACTCAAGTACAGAGGCTATTGCGTAAGTGTTTCTTTAACCTTGCTTCCGTAAACCGGAGCTCATTTCCGCGATCCGTTACCGCGTGAAATTCGACGTACCTTTCTTTGCCAGCTACAAATGGTTCTGTTAAACATCAGCTGACGGAATAATACTCGAATTACGCGAAATTATTTTCCTAATAGTTACGCGAACACGTTAGCCATGCGCAAAACTCTTTTGTTCCAATCTCTCATTATTTACGCGAACGATATTATGTATTATAAATTAACCGTCGCAATAGCCTCCTTTATTTAGGATAGCCTCCCTTATTTCGCACGAGAAGGCAGGAGGTTATGGTCGTAAACGATCGCAAAGAAGACTTCGGATTTTATATATTCGTGGTAGAAGCGAGAGGCTTAAATATGATATAATGAAATATAATATTGTTACATTATTTTCCAAGGTTATGTCAATTATTTTTATATTTACAATTATGTTATATCAATTCATTTTTTTCGTTCCTTAACATCGTCTTGCAAAATTTTTATTTTGCACAAAGATCTGCGGTCTAATCGTGCTATTCGTACTATTTGAACGAGATCATTTTCTAAAAATATTACCAATACCTGGCTACAAGGTTTTTTCCACCTTTCGAAAGCAATTTCTCGGGATTGATCGCTGTCATTTCCTTGTTCAACCCCTTGCCATATTTTGACGAGTCAGACACGTGATGGAAATTTCTAGTAATAACCTATAAGCATGAATGCTATTCCGTTCTTTTTAGCCTGAATAAAATTCTGATTTCTTGTCGTCAGTGCTCAAAAATTTAAATAAACGTAGACACACGATAAATATAAATTGTCTTTTTCCTTCTTAGAAATTATTATTATTACAATCGAACAAATTCTAATCATTGTGACTATGAAGAAAATGGTACGACAAGGGGTTGAACGACAGTCGACAGCCACCAGCGAGCCACGAGTACGATGCGACCGCAAAATTCGACAATTTTAGCGTTTGTAACGCTAGCAGCCTGTCATCGGGGCTAAAAATACGGAAAATTATCGACGATAATTCCAAAGGCGTTTGTTGGCATCGTATCCTTCTATAATTATAGTGAGCGCTTTTTTTTCACGATCGATTTCTTCATCGTTCTTCATGATCTTTTTCTTCGTGATCATTTCTCGCCTATGTTTTACTTGAGATTCCCGGATGGAATATAGTTCGTTTCTTTCGTTTATATTTAATTGCATGAAATGTCGTGCTCTTGAATACTATCGCCTAACCAGCTAACTAGATGTTACAATCTTTGTAAGTTACTGTAATTATACTGTACAATTTTCTTCATATCTCATTCAGATGTAACACTTTTGTAAAATATTTAATAGACTAAAGACCAGTTAGTTGTTTTTAATAAATACACTCGACATGAAGAAATGGGTTTTGTGTTACGACGATTATACTCGCCGAAAACATCTAACTGATTAAAAATCATTAAGTGACACAGTATTAATCGTTAACAACATATTACAGTTAGTATATGAGGTGGTTATTTAATAATTTTGCTTGAAAACTCAGTGAAAAATGTTCGAAACACAATCCTAAATCCATCTAATATTGTTTACTCTTCATTTACACGTTTCGCCATTTTGATTGCAATACACGCTCATAATAAAAATAAATTAAGAAATCTAATCGATCGTTTCCTGTAAAGGAGTCTTCTGTTAACGTCAACAATTGAAAAATAAGAAATTTGCAATTAATCCGAGCACGGTAGGTTCCTACGGCAGAAGTCCGAAAAGGAATGCAATGGTTTTCGGAATACGAGGTTTTACGAGAAATATGTAAACGAGCGTGGGTGGTAGGGAGCAGATGATCAATGAGCTCCCCGATTGAATGGAAGGAAGTCTGAATTTGGAGCACGGATTCGAAAATCACTATTGTTTCTGTTTTCGAATACCGTGCCGTATTACGGGTATTACGATTGGCCACGGCATTCCTCGGATCAGCCAATCGAGGAGTGCGACAGAAACACAAGCATCGTCTTTTCTTTTTGTTGACGCAACGCCGCCGGCCGCTAATTTTAGCGAGGCGCGCACTTCATACTCGGCCTGGATCATCCGAACGCTTTCGCGCGTATTCCTATTTCATTCTCAGCAAGAGCGATCGAAGGTCATCCGAGTAAATTTGGAATACGTAATATAAATTAATCGTCGCCAGTTAAACATTTATTTCCGGCGGCTAGATTAATTCTCTGGCCGTTCAGTTGGCTAGGCCGTGTTCCTGGTGACTCATCTAGTTTAGCGAGCCTTTTAGTCATCAATTTCGTCACTGGGGAGTCTATTTATTAAGAATGAAAATTACTATGGCCTATCCTGAGCTAGACAAATCTTGGAGAAATCAGTAGAGAATTCTCGAAGTTAGTAGAAGTTTCCAGAGAAATCGATAAAGAATTTTAGAAAACAATGGGAAAGATTTCCGTATTTCAACTCCAATTAAAATTGATTTAAAGTATCATTTGTGTATTCCCGATTAAAAGAAGGATCGATTGATTCAGGAATGTAATTTCGAAACCGGATATCCGGGTGTGCCCGTTACCGTAAATCGACCGAACGATTTACCCTTGAAGCCATCTATTATCATCTGTGACAAATTAACGAGCGCGCCAATGTGCTCAAGTGGGTTTCGGGCGGCATGGCACGGCGAGCAAAAAGGGGAAAATAAGAAAGTACGGTGGTCGTGTGGTAGCGAACGATGCGCCGTGACGTAAGAGTCCCGGATTCGCGGTCGCTATATTTAGGCTGCCCGGGCCCCGGTCCGTTTTTAGTTGAAAACAGGTGGACATCCAAGCTGTGCGACGGCAGCATAGCCGACGAGTCTCCGCCTGACTTTGACCGATTTTCACGAACCCCCATCGGAATGGACTCCCTTATGCTGACGGCGTGCGACGCGACGCGACGATAATGACCCATTAAGCGTGTCTTGCGACAGTCTTCTCCGGGACTCGCGTATCCCTCTTGCGAGAAATAATTGGACCGAAGTCAAAACACCTTGAGGAATCGATATTCCGTATTTCAGTCACCTTTGCACCAAGGACTGGACCATTGTCTTCTCACGCTAATTGCTTTTCTTTTTCCGCGTTTACACTTATTTATAGAAGCGTATAATTAGCCACCGGTGTTTATACGTTACCGCATTGTGAACTTTGGCTTCGCGATAACTATATCTCGCGCAGGCTGCCCTGAAATAGCTGGTACAATCCTATTTCGAAATTACAGTCGCTAAACGTGGGATTTATGGTACCACATGTACAGTAGGAGGAGTGTTTAGTTGGACAGAGGCAAAAGCGATTCTCATCTTTAGGATTTTTCCACGTTCGTGGACCTAAGTGATCTACCTATTCTGATCTTCGAGCATCTGTTACAGAGATACTCTACCGGAGGTAGGTAGTGCGATATTAATATTCGAATAATAGAACAGTTATTTCACTCACAGGTTTTAATTTTTATCGATTCGCACAGTGAATCGTTTTCTGTAGCTGCCTTAGATAACTCCATGTATTTGGGCAATAGAGAACTCTTATATTGGAGGACCGGATAATCGAGATTCTTCTATTGTACCATTCTACTACCGTCGAACAGAAGGCGGAAAAGTCAAATTTTTCTTACAGTGCTGCGTCGAAACAAAACGAAGGCTAAACCGCTAAACATCGACACTAGGTGGATATGTATTCTCATCGGGTCGCGTGCGTAATCTAGATGGCATCTAAAAATAGACGCGGCGCGGTCAAGCAAATCATCTGGGGCGTAGGTCCAAAAACTGAAATACGGCCCGACCGGCATAGCTTTTCATAGGTACATAGATGCATAGTTTCCTAGCGCGTTCCACTTCGTCGCGTCACCGTCGCGCTCGTTAAATGGCAATTCGAGCAAAAGAATCGGATAATCGAGACGTTCGCCAGACTCCCGGCCGCCGCCGGACACGTGGATTAGTTTGACTGGTAGCGATTGGTGCTCCTCCACCTGCCTGCCCGGATGTTTGCGTTCGATGTCAGTGAGCTAGTTTCATTGTAACCGATTATACTTCGTCGCAAATCCTGTTCTGCGATCGAGTGTTCTCGCGAAAGACTTCTTCTTGGAGGTCGAGTCACTGTTCTCGGGGAACTCGTAATGCCTACGACATGCTCGAGTGTTTTATTTGTGAAATTGATTGAACGTAGAAGTGCGTTCTCAGAGTGCCGATTGTGAGAGATTGGGTACGAATCGATAAAGTATTGAATCGATAAAATACTGAACTGATAAAGTATTGAACTGATAAAATATTGAACTGATATAATATTAAACTGATATAATACTGAACTGATAAATAGCAGACAGATAGAATCCACATTGCAGCTGGTGTACAGAGAAAAATGCAGTAATTTTTGTATATGTAACTGTCAAATGTGTATTATAACGAACGTATTGTATCAAATAGAATTGCACATACAGATTTCTCATGGTCGAGAATCCATTAGGTATTTATCCGAAGTTAATCTCGAGAATAGACAGATAAGCGAGTTTGTAACATGCTCTAGAGGTTTTCGACGAAGTAGAGATAGTTATAACATTATCAGTATACGAAACTGCTTCGTCGATAACTTTCATTATCTTCGACGAATGCGAAGTAGTCGTGGCACCTTCCTAGGGAGACGATGATTCGTTGCTACATCATCCGATTCTTAGAGAAACTGGGTAATCCAGCGAATATTATTAATTAGCATCGTTAAAGCTGATGATCGCTTTATCGAAACGAATGCTAGCCGACTCGCGAGGGAAGTTGGCTAAAATTGTTTTGGACTTTCGATAACGAAATTTCGGCTCGAGCAGAAAGTAGCCTTTTCGCGGCGTTATATTTAGCCGGATGCGGCTGAAAGTAGTGACGCCTTAATTCGGTCAGACGCGCAGTTTAACTTGTCAAGCGGCGCGAGGCGCCTCTTGGCACTTGTGACGTACTCTGTCATATTAAGAGAATGAGAAATCTGGAGCGTGTCTCTTAAGGTGTTTGTAATTTTATACGTTTTTTCCCCATTGCGACGGCGATCTACTCGAGAGCTTCGTTCGCGAGAAATTATTGACATGTCTCGGCACTGTCGTTCGCAGAATTCGATATTTCGTTCCTGTTCTCTTCTACTTTTTCCAACGAAGACCGAAAGTAACATAATACGAAGAGACCCTCAAGGTCGTTCGCGTAAGAATACTTGCGATGTAGACACCACAAGAAATTCTAAAGATAAAACTGAAGAATACGAGGAAACATGGGGTAACATTACAAGCATAACAAGCAGCTAGTATTTCGAGTAGATTGTTGATAGAAATAAAATCCCTGGTACGCGTTAACACAGCTTTTACTTTACTTTGAATTCGACTAACGTCTAAGTCCGTTCAGATCGCAACAAGCAAATTATCTCGTTGCAGTGATTTACTCGCGTTTAGTGTACTCGAGGCGATCAAATCGATTATTCATCAAGATCAAGCGATTTTGCGATTATTAGTTATTTTATAATTAGAGTTGGGTGATTAAACTAAATCAATGGAAAATTAATCCATCAATTCCTGAAATACCCAACTACCGAGCGAAGCGAAATGCAATACTCGATCAACAAAGAAGACATTGGGAAACGATTTTTCCTTCTAGTTTCTACTTTCTAGTTTTACTGTTCTTGAAAATGGTTATACGAGAGCGTCGATCATGGCTCCAAAGAGTAAAGTGGGCGTAAAGAAAAGAGCAAAGTCTAGCGAAAAGCGTTCGTAGAAAGGGAACGGCTATAAGAGACACAACGGACTTGGCGGCGCTCAACGGCCGACTATTTTTACTCCCGACGGTATAAAGTATACCGCGGCGAGGTTACATAACTGCTAAACAAACCGCTGCCAATTATTATAAACAATCCGGACGGTTGTGATTGGCAACGACCGTCAACCGCGTCGGTAGCGTAGAGCGACGCGTCGCGCGTCGGTGCGGTGCACGCTGCGGCCATCTGCCTCGAATTGGTATGCGAGAGTGAAGCGAAACCGAGACGCGCGCCGCGCCAACTATTGCGGACCAGTCTTCCACGAAATTAGAACCATCTCGTTATGGTCTTGGGAGTACGACAGGCCGTTCGGATCGAACGGTCATGAATCGATCATAAAACCGTAGTCACTTCCCGCACTGTTCGAAACCGTTCGACGACGTTTAATAATACACCAGTGGCCCGGTGATGCAACCGCGATCATGTCTCACTGTGTATTTTTAAAGTCTATTCTCGCTATTAACATCCTCGCTAGCACGAGTCACGTATCTATGGCGATCACGGGTTGTCCCGTTAACGTCGATGAAATCGAACGATGTTCCTGTTCATCGATGGCGACCGTTGCTCGAAATGCCCTAAGCTCTCTTGTCCTGGAACCGATGGCAATGCCATGTGTAATCTGATTATGTTAGGGGTGCCCGTAAGCAACGTCCAGCGTTCCTGGTGTTAATCATTGTTTTTTTTTTATGCGGACTGCTGAAGAATCCACTTATCATCTTCGGCGACAATTTGTCGAAAACATGGATTTCTGCCAACGCAAGATCCTTGTCGAATTCAACAGGCCTTCTCGATTTGGATCCGTCGTAAAGATCGAAATCGTAGTTCCTCGATTTTTTTAATCGACGCTGACACTTCCCGATGTCCAAGGCACGGGGATGTACAGATTTAACGGCACTTGTGGCACTAGTGGTATCGTTACTGTTTCGAAACTCGTGAAGCATCGTCTAATATGGACCTTATCCACACGGTTCGGTCTTCCATTTTATAACGATACACCCAAGATTCTGCAAAAATCTTTTTTTCGCGGTCAACGCACTAAATGTCAATAATCTAATTTACAGATAGGTTTGGTAACAGTAAATCACGTTCGTGAACGAGATGACAATGTTTACTGAAAGAAAACGAGGTCGCTTATCGGTATCCCTAATATTTTATGCCGTTGACGCTGTAATATATTGGTAACAGTTCGGAAGTGTTAGTGCTTAAACGCAGTCGAAGATGCACCGTGGGGTACACAGATGTATTCACTGAATGTATAGCAAGTGTATGAATTTTGAATGTCGAGTTCATCCGTTGGAAACTCAAACATCGAGATAACGTTCTGAGACTCGACGAGAGTTGGTCCAATATTTGTCACTGTTTCGTGTTGGTCTTGTTTTCAGATTTTTAGTGTACACGTTGAGATGCATGTACAATGATCGAGGAGAGTAGCTAACCTCGCAGGCTCTCTTCTCTCTGCAACTTTCGAATTCAGTGTCGTATCGTTGATTTCTGGCTTCCGTTTTCTGTCAGTTTCCCTGACAGTATACGCGCAGAGGCTTAAGTAACGCGATAGTCGAATTCGGGTTTCTCCGTAACGTATTGTTAGCTCAGATTCGGATCTGGTAAAGGAACGATCGACCTCGGATTTTCACTTTCGCTACCAGCACTATTCGACGAAAAATACCTGCGCGACGGGAATCTTGCAACAACTGGTGGTAGAAATAAACGTTTACCACCGTTACGTAACTCAGTTACAAACCGTGATCTACAGAGCCTGTTCGATAATTAGCAACAATTTCCTGACATCAACAAAATGTTATCACCAACAAATTGATCCACATCTTGTAATTTTCACACAATCACTATACTCGATATCAACACAAATCGCGGAGAGACATAAATCTGCTCTCCGAGCGACAACTTAGGTCCTTCTTATTATTTTATAGAATAAAAAAGCGAATCGTCTCACACAGTGGAGGGAGGCGGGTTACATTACCTATATTTGTTAAAAAAGGTAGGAGACTGTTAGCGATTTGGTAGTAACTCCATGCTGACCGCGATACGGATGGGTGGGTGGTGAAAGCAGTGGCGATCGCGTTCCTCGATCGATGAGACACGGACACGGAACGAGATCGTTTCCATCGATTAACATCTGTTTCCAATCAACGTTCTATTTTTCGATCATGCATCGAAATACGTTCCGATCGTCCCCGTCTCATCAAGCACCGGATATGCCAGCTCGAGTGGTTAGTTAGCAGCATCAATCAGTCCTAAAAATACCTGCAAGGGTGTCAGCGATCAAAACGTTGTAAAACGGTCATGTGTCTGAATGTGTGTAAGTGAACGAAAACAGCGCAATCTGTCTAGGTTAATGGAAGAGCGAATTCCTACTAAATATACGCAGAAGGACAAGCCAGCGGACGATCGTGTCCAAACAGCGGTCTCCTCCGTATCACTAGTCGCACAGTGACGATCCTCGATCTTCCTTCTCCGAACAATGCGAACCCGTTCGATGGTCTCTTCTGTCCCGTAGTCTCGACCTTGAGCACTATCGGTACCCTTTAATCGGGCGTGTACCGATCGATCGGTTCGATTCTTCTGGTACCGCACAGTCCGTTAAGAGATAAATTTTTCGATAAACGTGTGTGTTCGAAGTTAATCTTTTCTCGTGTGGTTTCTTTTTTTTTATTATTGTTTCGTTCCCAAAGACAGAAAGAATCTCGTCCCGAGGGAGAAAAATAAAGAGAACTCGCAGACAAGTGAACTCGAGATATGACCGGTGGTCGATGGAAGTTAGCCCTTTTACCTAAGTATTTCGGACGACCGTTCGGTTCGGGGTTTGGACCTTAGACTGGGCAGCTGCCGCCAAAAATGTGGACTAGTATACCGGGCGTCGGTACGGTGGCGCCGACCTGCCGGCGGGTTTCCACGATTCGACACGCGACATTTATGGCACAACCCCCGCCAACGGATCGCGATTGGTCGATCAGACCTGCCCGAGGAACCTTCCTCTTTCCCTGACTACGATCCGCATCCACTTGTTTCCACCTCGAAATCGCCTGCCTCGTCTTCGCGCTCACGGTCGCTACACTGTCTACGCCTACGCGGCTATTTTTTTCACCGTGACTCTCCTTTGCGGTTTCGGTTTTATTGGGGATTGCAAATTGTGACCGTGAGACGCGGTTCGGGTTATTCGATCGGTTTTAAGATCGACGGGTACGCGAAGGCTTTAGGCTAACAAGACTACGGTTCTAGGCTATGTTTTTCCTTGCAATGTCAAGGACGGGTACAAATTGTTCTCGTCAGCGGGCATTTTAAGTGCTGACTAAAATTGGAAAGTATAGTAGATGAAATGTTGCACGTGGCTTTCTATCGTATTGTGTTATAGTAGATATATTTTTTTAGAAACTCCACGATTAAATAATAGAGCTTTCGTCTCGGCGCTGCGCACAGTGGAGCAAAGTGTCTGTCAAAATCAGAGAACTTTTGATATAAACGAGATCAAGTTATGAATCCTTTTCTATGTTAAAGCTGAAATGTTGTAGAATAAGGGAAAATAGAAAGAATGTAGCAGAAATATTTTGTAACCTTGAAAATTTATGTTAAAATTGAAATATTCTGACGAAATTGTGATTTGTCCAATACCACATACAGTTGGATTTTTAAAATGTCATGTTCTAAATCATTTCCCATTGATTTTGACACTGATTTCAATTATATTATGCTGATTTCAAGTCCGCTGATTAAAATCCTTGCAATTTTCGTGTCATAGGTACGTGTTGTACACATATACGTTTTTAGATTGTATAATTGTGCCAACACCCTATTAGTTTCCTTAAAGAGTTAACTTTTTGCCCTATAAGAACGAGTCACACTCGTGATGAAGATTTCATACATAATCGAAAAAATACAAATGCCAGTCATTTCTTGTAAATTGAAACAAAGTTTGATTCTTTCTTATCAAAGTCTGGAAATGAAAATAAACGAAGAGATACAAGAAATGTTCTCCTTCTACCAGGGTAATCAGAAGGGGTTATACTGAGTAGCTTGAGCTTGTTGTGTCCGAAGAGAATTCATTGTTAGAGGTCGAAAGAAATAGCGGTCGACTTTCTTTGAATAATGTCTTCGTCGCATTCGTTCAACCTTGGGCTGGATACGTTTGTAACAGAATCAAGGTTGATATATTTTTCGGAGAGTTTATTCGATTTGACTCGCGATCGCGGGAATTTTTGACGCATGACGGAGTTGCCCTTGGCGCGGGCAAGGTTGTGAACGATCTACATGTTCTTCAAGATCGCTTTAGATAAGGACTAAATATATGTATTGAACAGGGTTGTGTACAATTTTTATTATTTAGTATTTGCGAGTACACGGAGACTACGAAATTGTAAGGAAAAGTGAAATGCTCTTTATGAAACAGGTGATGAAATGCCAACAAATATTAATAATAGACTGTTGCCTCCACGTGTCATTTTCTTCGTATAGATAACATTTGGAAACAGTTCCACGCGATGATGAAAAGACATTGAATTTCGCATATTATTAAGTTAAATATATTTTTGTAGAATGAGATATTTTTGATAAGGATTTCATAGTTGATACGATCTGGGGTTATTATATTATTATTATTATTACTTATGCAAATTCCCATTTTCATGCGTTGTTTTACAACAATCAGGATCAGAGAAAAATTTTCTGTCTGAACTGAGATGTGATGGTAAAATAAATATGATACTAATAGTTCTTGTTAGTTTATACATTCTCTTGCATATTCAAAATTTATTAATTTATTAAACATCTTTTAAGGCTTTTATTCTCATATTTTACAAACATTGTTGCCTTACAAATAGACCTAATGATTTTACATCTTTTTTACCGTTAACTGGATACTACTCTTAATTAATATTGTCTCATATTGTATAGCAATTATGAAAGCATAATATTAATCTCTCATTAAGTGGAAACTGGAATTTCACAATTTTGCTACTAAACAAAGAACGTAGACGATTGCAAAATAAGAATTGTTGCGAGAAGAAAGCAAGGGAAGAACCAAAGGCTTGTCGACCCAGTGAATAAGATTAAACTACTTAAAATAAACTTCGTTTGACGAAATAACCGAAAATGATTAATACTGTATATTTAAATTGAACGCGATAAAATAAAATAATGCGAAATAGGAGAAAAGGAACTAGAAATAAGAAACATAGCGAAACGGAAAGATAAAATTACAAAAATGAGGAAGAAGAACGCGTAGGATGATGTTTCTCTAAATACGGCTACTGACTGCAGCCCTCGAGGGATGCAAATGAAATCTAAGTTTACGCATCTTACCTCAATGTTATCTTTGATTTGTGATGTCTAATTCCAGGCTTCTGAGAAAACAGGACTGAATGAGCGGAATTCGATCTGAGAGCACCAAATTCAGTCTGGTCAATTCGGCACCAGACCCATCAGAGTCAGGGTTCTTCCAGCTTTTTCTAGTTCTCTAATACGTTGTGGCGGTTGTGACGGAAGATGCTGATCGCGCATCATACAATCGATAATTTCTAACTAGTTACTAGAAAAGTGCAAGGCCTTGGAGTCACCGACGTTGTCGAAATATTCACATACAGATGTCATTCTCCTGTTTACGAATATGCAGGGTGTCCCATTTGAAGTAACGCACTGAATTCTCTCCTAAACTGTAGTTTGTTTTAAAAAAATGTTTCAAATGAATCTTATCTTGTTTCGTGGAGAACATTCTATATCTCCCCTATATTTCAAGGTAACCTTGGTTTCTTATTCATGGAACTGTATTTTTTTTTCATGTAAGAAGATAGTGCACTTCAAGATCAATTGATTGACCTATAATTCTTTGGTCTTTCAAGATTGCTCAAGGTCATTTCATAAACGTCCCAAAAGCTTGTCTTCTTTCAGTATAAGGTACACTCTAAACGACATTACTTGACTTTGAACGACCTTCGAAAACCAAAATATTTAGATCAAGTGATTTCATCTTGAAATGCACTATCTATTTACATAGAAGATGTACAGTTCCATGAAAGAAAAATCAAGGTCACCTTGAAATCTCGGAAGCACGTCCACCTACCATAAATTTGCAGTCATTATAGGATGCCCCGCCCCTAAACGAAGTAAGCGCCACCACATTTTACAATCATCTGAAAATCAAATCAAATTCCTTAAGTCAGTGGCCAGAGGGACTTCTTTGTATATGTTAACTTCTTTGTTGCGTTGTTAAGTATTGAATATACACCTATTATACCGAGCGAATTCTGTTAGAATAATATCTTCGAGATCGATTTCGTGAGGCACAAAAGTTCCTATTATCATTTCTGTGTCTCCCGCAATATTATTAATATCGAAAAGTGTATGTAACAGTGAGAATTGGAAATGAAATGAGTTTGTAGTTAACGTCAGAATATTTCAGAATGAAAAAGCTCAGTTTTAATGAATTATAATATCGGAAAAGCCTTGAATGCAAGTCCTCTTATATCTCGTCTGTGGATACGTCCTCTGTAAACGGCTCACTTGTCTACCAGTTTGAACGTTTCGCCGTGGATGGCGCCAACAGTCAAAAGATATACTGATTTCACATAACAAGTACATGCAGTAAATTATTATAGTTATATTTTTGGAGATATTCTTTTAGATTCTTATTGTATCCAGTATTTTTCTATTTCATGTTACTGCGACTTGTGGACTTCACTGTCCAAAACCATTTCTTCATAAACTAGCTATATGAAGTATACAATTTATATTATATGAAGTATATATATATATATATATATATATATATATATATATATATATATGCAATTACTCATTCCTGCCGTAAATATAAAATATTTGCAATCTGTCTATTACCTATTATATGCTTCTATAAATAATAATAATCTCAATAAAAACTTTATTAAGGATCTAAATGAGTCCATATTCGTCTCCCGCGTTTTATTTCGCATTTGTTAAGAAAAAATATTTGCTTAATAACAAGAATTTCAGCTGTCCCTATGGATTCAATCTAAAATTCTGAAATTCTCAAAAATATTTCAAAGTTACAGCGTTGTTGCAACTCATTGCGATATTGACTAGAAGATTATGATGTCAGAAATACATTTGCCATTTAAAAGAAACAACCCGAATTTTACTTGTCGATAGGAGCTCCTTTGGAAATTCTAAATGTTGCAATTTGTAAGAGATTAAAAACTTTTGAAAAATTGTAAAATTATATACAATCGATTATTCAGCTAGGTAATTAATTCTATTCAATTAGGTAACTAATCGTATTTAATTAGGTCCGCATTATTTTTTAATAGTTGTATATATTTTCGAATTAAGTAATAATTTGACAATGTTCAACAGAGAATAATGACTAAATAAAACTGAGCAGATCAGAAATTAATAAGTAATAATTTGATAATGTTCAACAGAGAATAATAACTAAATAAACCTGAGCAGATCAGAAAATAATCGGACTTGTTATGAAGAAAATTTCTGATTTCACAATGTACATAATGCAATGCTTCCTCATCATTCACTGAAGCTATTTTGAAATTTCGTCTGTAGAGGAAAACCGACGGAGGAATGACACGTGGAAGCAGCCTTCTATTAATATAGTATTCGTTGGCATTTCACCACTGAACTCGTACTACTTGTCTGTGACATAATTTCAATTGAGTAGTTCATGTATTTTCCTGTTTACACACGTATTTTCCTTCATAGAACATTATAATAATCTCATCTTCCAAAAATGACTATTCAAGATTAATTTATATCCATCATGTTATCAAACCATGTTATGATTTCCAAAAACTTGAAAATTCTCACTTATAAACATCTGCAAGAATGAAAGTGATAAATATGATAAATATACTAATCACATATAATGCATGTTATGCAAATCTCAGCCAATTAATATTTATACCCTTGCAATGCAAAAGATTCATCGTGCTTGTAAACAAGCTGACATTATCGATCACAAGACAGTATGACAGCGATTCAATCGTAAACAATTGTCCGAGCACTTGATCCTGACTCATTGTCTAATTAAATTCTTTCCGAATCTGGTCGCGTATATTTTTGTTGCACATGTCAAAATCTAAATATAGTACAACATGTTTGTGATAGCAGTTCTAATTTAATAGAAAGCATTTAGACGTGATGAATCATTAACGACGCACAGCGTCGATGCGCAGGATAAAAGCGAAATATTAACGTCAAAATATAGTTTTATAAAACTGCCTAAAAACATTCTGCTAACTATACCAACTTCTAGATGAAATTTAAGCTTGAAGTTTAAAGCAAGAAATCAATCACATACACGCTTACAGAATATTCGTTACTTTAATCTGGTTTTCGTAAATTGAATTCAGTACAATGGAACTTTTAAGATAAGTAAGTTATTTTACAAGAATAACAACATGTGCTTATAATATTTCATATAAAATGTTCGTACAAAATTAGCTAAGTAATTATATAACAATAAACTGCACTAACAAAATTTATAAGGAACCTTTTATTTAACAAAATAATTGAGATTACTTTTTCAAGTAAAATAATATCTTTCAGTTTATTTAAAAATGAATTATTTATGTTTTAAGTGATTAAATGTAAACTATTAGCATAATTTTTGTATTTTAAATTTGGGGAGCGTTTCGTAGTTCCTTATTTTGCTGTCGTCGATGTTGAAGCTCGCCTGCTGAACACGTGTCATATCTAAATTGTGACAAGCGTGAAGCCAAATAATTGGCATTGACAATATCTGACGTTTTGAACCTTGAGGAAAGACCTTTCCCAAGGTGATTTCTGTATATATCTGACACGAAAATGTCATTGCTCGTGCGAGGTTACAGTGAATAATATCATGTTGACAAAATCTCTGTTTTACTTTCGTCATTAGTCTACAATTTTTAATGCAATCAACACGGATGAATCTTAGAAATTTGTGTACCAAACTGTAAATTCACATAAATGAGCCGTTTATTTTGAAAGTGGCCTAAGTCCATTTATTTTAATACATTGATTGCTAAGTATACTTTAAAGAAATCTGTTTCCGTCATCAACATTTCTTTTTTTTTAAATGAATAATAATAAGTAGAAAATCATAATAAGTAAACAATAATAAATAAATCCTTTCTTTTCTTAATATGAACCTTTAACAGACGCTTCGTGATGTCTACTGTCTAGTTGGCAGTGAATGGATTCAAATCCAGATATTTAAGGATTTTGTGTTTTAATAAATTTGAACATATTGGTATACTGATAACACGCTAGTATAATGTTTTCCTGTTTCTAAGAGTTATTGCATTCTGGAGGCTTTGCTGAAATAAAATTATATACATTTAACGTAGATATAAATATTAAATAGATATAATATTATAAAATATAATATTATAATATTATAAAAATATAAAATAGATACAACGTAGATATAAATATAAATATTAAAATAGCTAGCTCGACGTTTTTGTAAATTATAAATTTTGTTTTGGAATTTTGTAAATTGTATTTTTAAAGTAAACAATTTCGGTAGAAAATATATAGCTTGGTTTCTAAATTTAATTTTGGTAAATTTTGTTTTGGAATTTTGTAAATTGTATTTTTAAAGTAAACAATCTCGGTAGAAAATATATAGCTTGGTTTCTCGGTTTTTAAATATATAGCTCGTTGAAAGATAAAAGTTGATTTATGTTCTCTTTTATATTTCGCAGAGCAGATTTACTTAAATTTATCGGATAATTAATGGTTCGCTACGATTGAAAGGATTTATCGAATCGTTTGAGATTTGAAACTTGACTAATAGTCATGAGCTCAACTCCAGCGCAAATACATCTGTTTAAATACACGCTGCTGACGTCGGATGATCTTTAAATCTCTACGTCACTGAACACGAAAATACGGCGGTATGATTGAGCCCATGACGCCATCGAAATACTGAAATACCGAAAACTCTTTCGACAATGCGATGTTGGAATTCTCACATTCTTCGCCTTATTTATACGCATTGCTCGCTTTATGCTATTTAAAAAGCGCAGTTTGGAAAGATCATCAAAAATGTTAGGAGAAATTAAATAATCAGAAAACATTGAACAAAAATTCCTAGTGAAATGAATCAAAATAAGATATTTCACTTTTGATATTGTTTAGAATTTTCTAAAGAAATAGGATGAGTCGTCTGTACCAAGTTAACAGTATAGATAAAAGTGAAAATGGGGATGAAAATATTTATATAATTGTTTTAAGAAGTTAAATACACTCGAACAGTAATGTCGGTTGAATTACGTTAGCACCATAAGCATCATTTTCCTCCAATTGAAAAGCAATAAGATGTAATGGTCGATTCGTTATTTGTCAAACACCATTGTGTTCCTAAGAATTATGTTGTCAGCATTTTCATCCTTGTACATATAGCGCAATTTGACATTGTAGCAGAACTTGGATTATCCGAATTCTTTATTATCCAAGCACGTGTCACATGTAAATAGATCAATCAAAAGTGATCCACATACAACGCTATTTAGTGTGCTGGTCGGTATAGAATTAACTAAACACTATAACAAAGTCGCTATTCTATTATCCGAACACTCGCGTCACTTAATTGAATCCGAATGAATAATCCAGGTGTTACCGTAGTTTCAGTTTAACAAATGCGGAAATTTCGGTTACGACTGGTCTGTTTACGGATCAGAAAAGATCCATCGACAGCCTCGTGAACAGAAAAATGTCTCGGCCGTCAGACAGTTTGATTTCCGAGCATTATCGAACAGGAAAAAGTGATTTAACATAATCAAGCAGGGTAAAAGTCAGCGGCGACTGGCAAAATGGATGGAAGAAAGGTGATCCCCTCGAATTGGCACTCCTCGGTCATTCGCTGCGACCTCCTAACACGCATATACCGGGTGCTCTGAATGCAACTCTATTTTGGTTACCGCGTACCGGTCGACCCGGCAATACAGGTAGAGATGAGGTGTATTTATTTTCAATTCGGCCACGGCCAAAGAAGCGTGCACGACGTTGACAGACCCCCATGACGTTCCTCGCGTGAACTAGCTATACTCCCACCCCACATGCTAACCACCGAAAGTTTAAACTAATAGAATACTTCGTTATTTCTAACGTAAGTAATAATATGCACTGATTCGTATTTTTATTAATTATTAGACTGCGGATGTTTATGCAAAATAAAAGTGTTCCAAGCAAATTGTAAGATACAGAAATGTATGCGCTTTTATAATAATTTCATTCGGTTGAAAATAGTGTACAATGCTCATAAATTTTTGCAGTGTCTTCAAGATTTCGTATTTCGCTACATATTGTACTTGCCGTAAATGTATAAAATTCGCAATCTAAGACGGATTAGTTATAGCGAGATTATGTTTATAATACTATAAATGTAAAAATTACAAAGTATTCGTTCCGGTTTCTGTAATTTAATAACGTCGACAGTTGTTGACTATTATGAGAATCAGCTTGTCCATTCTCGTCAGAAATACCGATTTTCATTTCTTATACGATCCTACAAATTTCACGTCGTGATTTGTGTATTTAAACGCGATATCTGTCTATTATCTGGTTTCATAATTATTTGAAATAATCATTTCAGATGACTGTGAAATTTTTCTTGACGAGTATATGGTAATGAAATTATCTGCTCTGAGCATCGTTTATGTAACATCCCCAGTGACATTACTGCAAAATGACCGATCTAAGTTAAATTGCTGTAAAGATTTCTTGGGATAAAATCATTTAGCATAAAATAAACAAAAAATTTCAGAGGTCATATCTTTACGAATAAAGATTTGCTTACCTCAAATGGATTTAAAGGTTTCTGAATATATCTTTACGAATAGAGTTTTGTTTAATAAAGCAAATTAATGTGAAGATAAAGTTTTCTTAAAATAAAATCCTTCTGTTGTTTGAAATTGATATTATTTCAAATATATTAACTTTATTTTCAAACTTATCATTTTAACAGCATTGAAAGTAACTTAATTATTTGTTATTTTCATTAAAAAAAAAACACTCGCCCAGGTACGTTTACAGTAAAATTTATCCGTCGAACGAATCGATTTCTATTTAAGTCCAATTCGCTCACGAATACGAACTGTTGCAAATATTCATAGTCTTGATATTGTCTATACTAATGGTTGCATGATAGGCACACTTGTACCTGTTCGAAACGCGTTCGGTTTTGTCAGAGATAAATAGATGTCCGATCAAGATCGATGAGTTCTGACAATCTCACGGAGAAATGAGCTGCGCTGGCTAGACTACATTGCACAACGGTCGAAGATTTCCTGTCGGCGTGCTAATAGCACGCGGTAGTTAGATGCAAGAGCAACGTTTGCAAAAGCTATTTTTGCATAGCCGTATTTCCGCAGTGATTAAAAGAACAAATATACGCACGTAATACAGCTTGCAGCTTTTAATGAATTTCTTTCCAACGATCAAAGTATTGTCGTTTAAGGTAATTACAGCTGTTCGCATAGTAACAGGAGAAGCCGTTTACCTTAATAATTCGGGGATTCAGTTTCCATCGCGTGACTGAAAATCCTCTTCAACTGCAGAGGTAGCAACCTTGAAATGGAAATTTTGAATTTACGATTTCTAATTCGACACACTTTCCGAACTTGTTCTGTCACTCGATTATCAGATTACGGCACGATCGATTTAATATTCATGCGTTTTTCGCGTAATTTGTTTCTTCGTGACGACTGGACACCCATGAACGTACCAACATCCTAATTTTCAGCGCTTGACCTAATTCCCAGCTCATCGTTTCAGGCCTGTTTCAAATTTAGACGTCTTCGTTTCGCATCAACCACACCTTCGCCATTGCTTATAGTATACAGGGTGAAGCTTTTTCGAATACTCATTTGCAATGTTTGTCAACCATACTTTTCTCGATATTACCATCATTTTATCTATCGTTTTTATAAACAAATATGTACGACGAAGGATGTTGTATTACAATTAAATAATTATATTTGCTCACAAGTTTCACCTGCGTAACGTAGACGCGGTTAGTAAACAAACAAAGCTATAGTACACTTTTTCGTTTCCACAAAATGTGAATTTATAATTTTTCATAGTGAACATTGGTCCTAGCCTAGTGTTTTGGAATGGATATAATTTTCTAATGTAATTTTTTATTATAATTTTCTGATCTAATTTTGTATTATAATTACGTAATGTAATTTTTATCTATATTTTATCTATATTTTATTATCTATTTATTCTAAACTATGCCATTGATAAATAATCTCGTTAATGGACATAAAGGATTTGTTTGTTCGAATGTCAGAAATACAATGTATGAAGCACAGCTGATCTGTATACAACCATTGGCCCCTCCCCTTTTGTATTAGCCCCACCCCTTTTAGGTTAGCCCCGCCTCTTTTGTATTAGCTCGCCGCCTTTTGTATTAGAGCCGCCCCTTTGGATTTGCCCCCCCCCCCCACTTGGCCACTGTCTTTCGTTAATAACTCGTAAACAAAGCCTAAACAAAGCATTTTCGCTAGAAAATGCTACTTCAAATGACCTCAAGAACCCTTCATTACAATACTAACTGTATTATTGTAACTCCTGGAGTTACAGTAATTTGAATACATCCTGTATAATACAACATGTTGTCAAGTGTACGGATGTTCCTTGGAGGTGTGGTATAATAAACGTCTCGTAGTGGTTTGAGATTTGCTTTCTGTGACAAAAATTATTTTTGCGTTGTTTCAAAGTTTAACGCTATAGTATAGTAGATTATTGAATTTATCTAGACACCAGTTAGAATATCATCAAGTCAAAATTATGTATTAACATTCAAAAAATCGAGACAAACAGGTTATATTAGCCTATAATCAGGCTAATGGGTAATATACAAATTCATAAGCACATTTTACAATATTCTATGTTTGTATTTCATATTCTTTGAAATCATATTTCCCAACGAAAAACATTAATTGAAATAAAAATGGATAATTTCCATTTCGTATGAATTTTGGTTATTTTAGTTTTTAATTTGTCTTTTTGCATACAGTACACTTTATTTTCGAATGTTTAACTCTTCTTTGTATATTTTGTCCATGGTATCGTCTGATGCATTTCACTAATACTTTTGATTGAAAGATTGATATGCTTAAAAAGCAGAAAAAGACGACCATTCTTTAAGCATTTGTTATTGTTTCATGGCATCGTGAAAAGGACAAAATTAACTGATTCGTAACATAATCAAATAAAATAATATAAACTGTCGAACCTAAATTGAGTATAAATATTTCGTTGCCGATTAAATTGTAACTTATGTTCTTGCAAAAATTTGAAAACACTGGAATTCGAAATCCGGTTTTTCCGAAAGTCGATTTCCGTATAAACTGTAATAGCAACGTTATTGTGAAGGACAGAGGACACGTTGCCCTGAAATAACTACGATGCAATGTAACGTTCTAACGTCTTGTCGAAGATCAAGGCGCGGCGAAGTTAAAAATCGCTGCTAGGGTGGCGACGGGAGGCGTGGGTGCTGCTGAATTGCGAAAGCCGATGAATGAGACAGTTAGTTAAAATTGTACCGATGACGAATAAGTTCGCACTGCGCGAACCACGCTACCGCGTCGCGACTGCAGCAAAACAAACAGCGTAATGATTGCATTACGGCCACTGGATCTAATTTTGAGATTATAATCCTGGAATTAGTAGCATCCGGACGGGGAATTCCAATCCGATGATCTAATAAGGTTATTGATGATTTCGTGATGCCTTGATTTCGTAATGTCTACTACTTAAAAGGGTTTGCAATGATATCGGTTTCGAAAAGACGAAAATTTTGTTTGCTTTTTTTAACGCACAGTGATATCTTCTCCTGAAAAGTTTGTCACAAAAATATAATTTATACGATTATAGTATAATCACGAAAAATATTTTTTCGTAAACATCAATAATTTTCCGATGTTTGAGCGGGTCTTCCAATGACTATAACAACTTTTTCTCTACGATTATAATATAACATGACAGCGATTTGGGACATACTGAGGAGGGCAATACACGATTTAGTTAAAAAATATTTTGTAACGCTTATGTGTTAAGTTAATCTTCATAACATATATTTTGATGGTAAAATGTCATTAACTGTTTTCAGCTAATAACAACGTCAATCGATTTCGATGAATCATCCAGCATGTGCACAAGTTGTCGAGATATACAGAATGTATTGTTTAAATTTTCGTTGTAGGCTCAAATAAAAAAGTTAAACGCAAGTTTCTTATTTGTTTTCATTCCTACTAATTGGAATTTAAGAAATAAATTTTGCCAGCATTACCTAGTAAACTAGTCTTTCTAACCTATAAAAAAAGAAGTCATTTCGATCATTTTTAAAAAAGTTATTTTGTATTAAAAAGTGTCTGAATATTAATGTAAGTCACCGTATGTATTACAGAAAGTTTCTGCTGTTATTTACTTTGAAAATAAATTTTTTTTCGAAAATAATTTTGATTTACTTTTTTGGGAAAAGGTACTACTGTGCGGCGGGACTTGGTTCCATTTGGACTCCAAGTATAACTATTGTTATTTGAAACTGTATGAGTCCGAATACGCAATAAGAAATATCAGGTTTCATTTCAAAAGCCCACTTCCATTTTGAAACTGATAGAGCGTACTTAAATTAGTTGTTAAAATTTGTTTAGTTTCCAATAAAAATCACTGCCCTCCGTTTCAATAGGGGTGGCCGGGTGGTCTAGGGCACTCTGTGTATTCGTGAAGAAAAGTGAACGAAATCTGTAAGCGTAAAGAGTTGCAACAAAGGCCTCGCGTTCTCCTTGTTAGCGTGCTTTCGTTAATCACGATGTTCAGGTTCCATCGGAGGAGTGTTCGTTCTGGGAGAAATAGAAACGTTCCGGGGATCGTTGAAATGTGTGAAAATCAATATAAGGCGGACCGTTTGCCCCGTAAAGCTCGTCGGAGGACGCTGATCCCTGGCTAAATTGAAACTTATGAGTTTTCCAACCGGCGAGCCCTCGGGTTCCTCTTCTTACTTCGGTCCGCCATTCTTCTTCGCCGTTAAGGAGAACCTCGTCTCCTTGGTAACTGATACACCTTATTAGCTGCTCTCCTCACCTTACGAGCCTGAGGAGGATCATGCGCTCACCGGTCCCTGCTCACCGGTCCTCAGTTCTTTGCGCAGTAACGCCGCCACGTCATTCTCACCACTGCTGTGTCCCAGCACCACTCTCCTTGCTACTCGCTCTCCCAATCAGTTCTAGAGAATTCTCATCTTTTGGCCAAGCATGCAACGTTCGCAACTCTTGGTTAACAACTAGCAAACACCTTGATGTTTGATTTTTTTAATCCTACGAGAAGTTTAACCGTTTGAGTCCCAAGCAGTACGATCGCGCTGTTGAGATTTTATGTCGAGAAAACCCAGTACGTTTCGAACATTGTGGACAACTGACGATGCGTTACCGATTGCTGAAGTCGCGCGCTCAGATTTACTGAAGCAAGTACATTACACAGCTTCTTTTAACAGGTTGAATGCCACGCCAATTTTACCGGGATTGTCCGTGGCGTCACGATGAACTTTCTATTTAGCGATACATATAATGTTGAAATATTATCT
>CM052164.1:6532285-6547131 GCA_028455555.1 Augochlorella aurata | reverse complement strand
CGATGAACTTTCTATTTAGCGATACATATAATGTTGAAATATTATCTGCAATAGATAATTTACAACGTATAAACATGATTGGCATGTTAATTTCGGCGGGGGTCACCGGTGACATCAACAATGATAATAATAAGAAATTATAAGTATTGTCATTTGTTTAAATTATATATATTTCTATGAATCTGGGCGCGCCGGTCACCGGTGGCCCCCATGGCGTCACAGCTAAGTTAAGTGCCGGTCACCGGTGACCCCCGTGGCATTCAACCTGTTAATAGATTTCCCTTTTTGATTCATTCTACCTTTTCGGGGATACACCAAATTTAAAAAAGTTAGACAATAAATCATTTTGATACACACAATTATTAACAATGAGAAACACATACGCAAGAATACGTCCGATCGCTTTGCAAACTGCAATAAATGTGACGGAGCGATGAGAAAAAGACGAGAATCGCGTTGCCTAACAAATGCAAGAAGCGCTATTGCTCCGATTGGGATTCATCGATGTAAAATAATCGAAGTGCTATCGCGCCGCTTGGTATTTCCGGACATAAAATAAAACAAGCGCTATCGCGCTGCTTGGATTTTTTTTCGTACTCATTTAGAGAAAGCGCGGTTGCGCTGTTTGGGATTCTTCGACAGTGTTTTTGCAATACTATCTGGGACTCAAACGGTGAACTCCCAGAGGGCATAGCTTAACTCCCAGGGGGCGGGGCTTATTGGCCATTGGGGTACTTTTAGGATAGTTTTGGGGCAGTTTTAGGGTAGTTTTGGGGCAGTTTTAGGGATGTGTTAGTGTATTCTTGTGGCACTTTTTCGACAATTTTGTGATACTTTTGGGATACTTTTGGGGAAATTTTAGGGTAGTTATAGGGCAACTTTGGGCTAGTTTTGGTTTTTTTTTTAGGATAGTTTTGTGGCAGGAGGGAAAATTAAATGAGACTTTAGGGAGGTAAAATTAAATGAGACTTTAGGGAGGTGAAATTGAACGAGACGTTACGGAGGTAAAATTGAACGCGCATTTAAAATAGTAATTTTAAATGATTGCATCATTTCCAGCTAATTAAAATTATTAACACATGAAATAAATGGCTATATGGCTCCTATATTTTGCAACTGCTGCGCACAATTTTATTTCTGCATAAATATCCGCAGTGTAGTAATTGCACTTTTGTTTCCTCTATATAAAGTGTTTGCAATTTCACTTAACTGTTTTAACTCGTACAATAATGGATTAATATCTATAGAACTATGTATACATATATACATATAAAATGTACGTTATGGGTGCAAACCAAAACTGAC
Source organism: Augochlorella aurata (assembly GCA_028455555.1). NCBI lineage: Eukaryota > Metazoa > Arthropoda > Insecta > Hymenoptera > Halictidae > Augochlorella > Augochlorella aurata. The sequence continues at coordinate 6,545,826 of CM052164.1, read as the reverse complement.
ACGTTTAAAGGTAGCGCATTCAAAGATATTTAAGCGATTTGGGTGGGCTAGCGTAGGGTCGCAACATTCATTCACGAAAATTTCGTGACCACAGGCCATTCTGCGGTCCTGTTGGGCATCCCATGGCCCCATGGCTCCTGACAATGCCCCGCGTGAATGGACAATGCATGAAAAATACAAATATTTTGGGCAGACACGATTTCACGCGACAACGCTCCCCCACTCCCTTTACGAGACGCGACACGAGGACCGTTTCTATTTTCTGTACGTGGCTGCAGCTGAAAAAATGTATTTTTGGGAAAGATCTTGTTCCCCTCTGTATCCTTGCTAATCGTAGGATTACACACTAGTTTCACTTCAGAATTCTACGACCGAAAGAGGAGTTAGTTCTTTTCAGTACTCGATAAGCAAATTCTATAAATATTTTGATTAGACTGTTGGGATCTTTCTGCAAAATAAATATTACCTGTCGTCGATTACAGGACACACGAGTCAAATAAACATTTCTTTCTTTCCTGAATAATTTCAATGAGTTGAAAATAATTCGTAGATGTCCAAGATTTTGTTAATATTTTTCTTATTTGAAATTTCATCTACCTATAAATTTGATCTATCTGTCTTGTTATAAATGAGTAAAATTACAATGTCTTGAAAATATGTGAATTATAAGAGATGCAACAAAAATATATTCAATTTTTATATTTCATTTACTGAATAAATAAAGGATAGTATAAAGAATATATGTACTTTCAGGTTTAATAAATTATATTTAATACCAATCTTAAAGTCTTTTTCCATAATGATTCTTGAACATTGGTTTTAAAATGGCGTTGACAACAACTGTAGAACATATAATGTTCACTAGGCTATGCAAAATAAAAATTGTTTACATCAATCGCAAGAAACGAAAACCAAATGCAGTTTCTTTCTTGAATGTTTTAATAAGCTGAAACTAATACATCAACATTCTTAATACTATTACTATTCTTCAATACTATTCCAATCATCATAGACAAAATACTATAACAATTCTTAATTTATTCAGTAGAGATTTTCAATTTCTGCTCAAATTTTTGCACACCAAATTAATCACATTTCAGTTTTTGCAAATGAAATTAATCCTTTTACTGGTCTTATTCATCTTTTTGCAAATGAAACTTGCTTTCTTGCAAATCAAATTCATTTAATATGAAATATTAAATTGAAAACTGAATGATATTTTATAAGTAATTATTGGAAACTAATAAAGATTAATTATTTATAAGTTGTATTACTTTATATGTAACTTTGATCTGTGAAAGGGTTAATTTTATTTGCAACGAAATTTGACTTGCAAAGGGATGAATAAAACCTGCGAATGGGTTTCCAATCCGATGATGAATATGATTTACAAAAGAATTCATTTTAAGTGCGATACTTATGTCTCTATACTATACATAACTAAAAATAAAGGAGTTATTCAAATTCTAGGCTACTTAAAATATTTTGCACATTACGCGATTGATACAATATCTCAAACAATAAAGATTTCGACCAGTGGCGCACTTATTCTCCATAGGAGGCGCGATTTTCAAACAGCTGGTCGTTATAGCCATAAACCAGAATTTGTCTGCACTCCCTTAGTCGTGCTCCTTTCCAGCAGCGTCGTTGACTTTAGGACCAACCGAGATTTCAGAAATTTCACGCCCATTACTATTGTCAATGGGCAGATGCTACATAACAATGGCCAGCACGTCACTCGCACCTTTCGCGGCATTTTTCTAAGTCGACCTTAATATGTCTGACATTTCGAAAGAAGGTGTCGCCTTCAAGATGCTTCTGTCCATTCAATTCCCGTATGATCTATTGGATCTTTCGGAATATTCTCCGCAGAGCAATCGAAGCTTCCAGGGGGAACAGTTTCCAGCGAGCTTCCGTTGTCGCATAATTTTCAGTTTAATTTAACGCCCAGAGGAATACAGTTGTTTTGCGGAATGCAATAATATTTTATTCATTTGTTTTATTCTACCCTTTATTCACCCCTTTTTTCTGTAACTACCCTATACGTCCTATTTATCCTATCTATTGTTGCAATTTATTATTTAAAAGTATGTAAATGGCTGAATCTGTAAATTACGAACGTATTTTAAATCTCGAATGTCTCCTAATCCTCTATGGTTCATTGTAACTTTGAGATCACATACTAATTTTTTAGTAGACTGCTGTTTTTATGCGTTTATGGAAAAACTGAGTGCATAATTACAATTTAAAATAATCGGAAGATTAAGAGTATTTAAAAATGCCAGTGTATTATTTTTAATCTGCGGAAAGTATTGGAAACTGAAGGAGCTTACTATATAATTTCAACTTTTTATCAACTATTTATCAGTGTCGCTCACGATATTGAACTTTTTACCCCTTGATTTTTAATAATAATCTGTTGAGTATGAATGTTATTCCGTTCTGTTAAGGTCTGAATAAAATAAACTGTTGTCAATATTTCAGCAATTAGGTAAATGTAGTCACCCAATGAATACAAATCTTTTTCTCTTTTAAGAAATTATTACGATTGAAGAATGATTAATAACAAGTTAAGGGATGTCAGATTTTAACTTTTTACACTGTTCCGGTTTCCGTACGTTTTCATCGAATTTATAATTCTTTCGTTGCCGATTTTGTCGGATTTAAATGCAAAACGTTGGTTTACACGTGCAGTCGAATCGCAAAAGTCTGCCCCTATTTTCGAGATTCTTTAATTGAGATTTACGTATCGTTCGCTCAAGGTTTAAACAGCGTGGCGGAGTTACGATCCGTAATCGACAGCGGTCAATTTAAAAAGCCTCGTTAACCACCTATTGTCCCGGGGCTTTTCGCCAGGGAGACGGCCGCGCGCCGTTTTTATCGAGCATTTAATTAAACGTCATCAATCTTTATTAGCCGGTGAGGCTTCATATCGACAACAGTGATTCCAGCGACGTTAACCAGAACCCCATGGAACCCCCGTCGCAGCCATGAATACGTTTATGGGCTCGGAGGGTGGACCCCTGCCGAGCCTACGAAACTTGCTAAGACAATATCCGTTCTTCTCGTTGGTAGCACGCGCCCTCTATACATGTCTCCCGGGGATTATCCTGTCCGCCGTCGTCGTTGTCTACATTATTTGATGACATTATTCCAGCCCCGAATATAACTGGAAACGATTCACTGGCTTAATATTTTCACTTACGATGAGGAGCGAAATTGAGTCAACACTTTCAAAATGGTATAACTTTCTTAGCACGTTCAACGCCAACAATAGACCACAAAAATTTGACAAAGCAATTTAATTAATTAAAGCGAAATTAGAAAGTTAAAATTGATCATAGGGGATGGCATTAGAAGTCTTTCGCATCCGAAATATCCTAGTCAAATTCAATTTGTTCGGATATATTAAAATGAAAATGAATTTTCGAAATTGTTTAAAAACTAGCGTCACCCATATTTGACTGACGTGGCGCTCAACGTGTTAAAACTGATCTAAATGGCTTGAATTTTTCTGCAAATGTTAGAGGAACTATTTCATTGTACAATGACTAAAATACTTTCTTTTAAATTTTGCTACTACTTGGAATAAAAACAATATATAATAAAAAAAGCTCTCGTTATTTCACTTTTTTATCTGAACTTATAATGAACGTTATTGACAAATGTATTATTTGAATTAAAAATTTCTTTGTTGAAATTATTTTTGTGTCACATTCTCATATCATAATAACGTCGAGTTAATAAGGTTTCTCCATATCTCCAAGCGATAATTTTTACAGGATCACCTATAGTAAAGTGTTAAAAATACCGAAATTAATTCAGAGTATAACGTTTCATTCATTTTAATACGTGTGTAAGCAATTTCCTAATTTTTAACCTTATTGTTAGTTACATTCTTTGAAAAAACATTCAGCGAATCAGATCAATCAAAAGGGCAAATAAAGGAGTGGAACTTTCTAGCTACGTTTGAGCTACGGCTCTATTGGACAGATCCAGAGTCCGATCCTATCAATTAGCAGGGATATAGTCGTAGCAGATTTCTACTGTCATTCGAAATAATAGGAGGCGAGGAAGACGCTGAAATTGAGGGTAACTGTGAACGAGACACGAAAAGAGGGTTGAAAGAAATCGAGGAAATTACATCATTGACAGTCAGAATGGGTATTCAGTTGAAAATCAAATACTAGTAATTTTGCAAATAAAATTTTGAAAAAATATATTTCTATAATATTTTTTACACAGAATCGAATTATGTAAAAATTAATTTTCCTGCATCCTATTGTTGGGAGAAAAAACATACTGCAACATACTAATGATACTGATGATACAATTCTTGTTCTTCGAAATTCAAACATGAATACACGGTTGCAAGCATAATCGGAAACTACTATGTCTGGATACCGTCGCTTGTCAGTTATACTTTTGTGAAATAGGTCCACCGTTGGAGTGTGAATCGTATTTTTGCATCTACTCAAGTGAGATTTGCTATTTGATACCTCGTGCAAGCATTACAGTGCGTTCAGGCAAACGTTAAGGACCCAGAAGCGTGAACAGGGCGGGACAGGGAAACCGACGCGTTAGCCAATAAAGATTCGAATCCCGTGTACACGCGCGAATTACGCTCGTACGTAGCCGCACGGCCGGAGTTCTCGCATTCATATGCTAATGACGATCGTCCGACATCAGACCGCCGAGTCTAATATCAACTAACGTAATCCAGGCTCAAGGCTTCTAAGCCCCAACATATAGTTGGTCTTTCTCTTTCTCCCTTCTGGGTGGTGGCTGCGCTCGGGTTTCGCCTATATGACAAGTATATTACTCCCCGCGTTTATATCAATTAGCCGCTGACGTTTTGGGGGTGTGCTCGCACGGTGAGCACGACGCTGAAAGGGTAGCCGAAGAGGGTGCACTGGCGAACACACCTCTGAGGCTATCCTCTGCACCCCATCTTGGATGATGCTAAACAAAAATGAAACAATTTCATAAAGAACTCCGATCGTTCGCCGATACTATACTTTCAGATTTGTTTGTATTACCATTCTGGATATCGTTGAACTTTGACCTTCATACGTCAAATGGTTTTCAGTAGACGGCTGCCTGAGAATTGGTCATGACTAGAGTGCGGTTCTTTATGCAAAACAGAAATTGTCTACCTCAGTTGCAACAAGCTAAAGGTAAATTGTAGTTTATTTGAATAAAAAATTTTAATATGTATAATATTTCTAGAAAAATTGTCTAGAATTTTATACTATTTAATGTATGTTTCTTCCAAGTAACGATATTATTATAAACTAAATTTTATCAAAGATTCATCTATTGAAAATCCACAATAAATTAATAACTTGTTTATAAATAAATAACTTGTTAATGACTAAATTGACAACTTGTTTATAATAAATACTTGAATGTATCATCGTATTTATAACAATGCTATACTGAAATTGCTTTGAATATAAATAAAAATACTCGCTTCGTTCCACGTCTTTACCATAAACAGAGCGGAGGTTATTGGATTTTGCCGTAAAAACGGACACTTCCGCGTGTAGAAGTCCTCCAGAAGCTAAAGTAGACTAGTATACGTTCTTAACACACGTGACCGTGGCAACAGACAAATTTCATGAATGGTCGACCATCGATCTCCTTTTACAAAGAGACGAGCGAGAAGGACGGGGATGGAGGAGTGTTGAAAAAAGCAGGATTAGAGTGAACGAGATCGACGAAGGTGACGGAAACATGGGACACGCCTTGTAGGGCTCATGGGGGAGGGGGTTGCCGTTTTCTGGCGTTGAAACCGAAAAATCAGCGCCGAGGACCCTCCCCTTTGTGCCCTCCCGACCAGTGTCACGATTACGTAGCCCTTAAATGGATTTAAACGACCGCGGTAGCAACAATGCCGGCGACACGCAACCGAGTCAGCGGCACTCACCAGCTGGCGAACAATTTTTTGATTTATCGTCCGTCTGACTTTTGCCCCGCCGATTCGAAACGCCGATGAGGGGGATGCAGAGGCCGTGAAGGAGAACGGATGGAGTATCGTCCTAAGTACATAGCCCCGATTCCTTCCCGAAACGATCGCCTGTGACGGGGTTCGTGGCCCGGAAGCGATTGCTCTTCCCTTTCATTTGGAAGCTTCGATGAAATCCCTCGAAGAATCTCGAAACTTTCACCGATGTCTAGCTTCGCATGATATCGGATACTTTTGGTGCCATTTTATCCAGACCTTTTTAATTAGAAAACTATATGTAGACGACATCGAAGCAAACGTTACTGTTTACAGGGTGTCGAAAAATTAATCACTTAGCCACCTAAATGTTACAAAAAGTATTCTGCATGGAATTTGGTTGGCATCAAAAGGCAAATACGATGAGGAAAGTATTAAGTTTTTTCTCAAGGTTATTTTTTTCGGGACCATTACAATCTGTTTGCTGGATGTTGACATAAATTCGCTAAAATATTCGGACACCATTTGAAGAGGAATAACTTTTTAAACAATGGAATAAAGGATTTGAATAGTCTTACATATATTTTTATATATATATTTTTATACACATTTCTATGTATATTTTTCAAAACTATTTTAGTATACAATGTCTATGCTTGCGAGTGTTGCAATCAGTTGGGATAACAAAAAAGAAAGGAAAACGTTAAATAAAGATAACGTAGCTTATAACGTAGATTTCGTAAACATTTTGCAAAAATTGTAATTCGAATAATGTCAAATTCTCCATCGAACCAAGAATCACGTGGTGATCCCGATTTTGAGGCACCCTACACGGAGCAATCTAATTTTTATATGCAGATGATGTCGATGTAAATCGTTTCGCAAAATCCCGTTATTTTTTAATGTCAAAGGATTCGTTCCGATGTTCTAGCAGATTTATTCGCTCAATCCTGGACAAGTCAAAACCCGACGGGGACCCGCCAATAAAGCGTAATATGTTTGTAGGGGGTGAATGGTGCACTTTTCCAAATGAAAACATAAAATCCGTTGTCGTCGATTTGTCACTCGATCGACTATGTGATTTGTTCGTGCTTATGTGCTCCGAAAATTAAGATCGAATCGTACGAGGATCGTGGTGAACCACGGCTAAACTCGGTTTTAAAATCTCTGTTTAATGTCGGATGAGAAGGGTGAATGCTGGGACGCTCACCCTCTTATTTCGATCACGAATGCCAGTCATTTTCCACTATTCTTTTCCTAGCTTTTCATTGCAAAACTGACAAGGACACCTAGGATATGTTATAATTTCGTCAAAATTCAGTTATCGGTGTAGTGCGATTAAAATTAATTCATTAACATTTTTAAACTTTAATGCAAATGTGGTATAGGTTGTATCAAAATTTTGCGCATATCATTTTCTCACAAAACGTTACAATTTAGAGGGGTGGTGTAAAAAAAAATAGATAGTCGAGAAGCAAGAACCAGCCTACGTTACAGTCACTGTAAATCACAGTGATGTATACTAGTTTCAAATATTCCCACTGTTAACATTTGCTGAAACGTATATCATTAGTATAACAAATAACTACATATATTTAACCCTCGAGTTCCGGTAACGAGGCCTTCAGAGACCTTCTTATTTTATCGACAGTGACGAAGCTGCGGGTGTAGCGGTGAAATAAGGGTGGGGGTCTCGAGCTCAAGCGGCTGCAAGCATGCATTAGTGAAATATTGGTGCGAGTCGCGAAAGACTCCGTTGCCGTCACCGTACAGCGAGTGACAATATTTGGAAGGTTAAAATACTATGCATTTAATACGATATTGTTGTCCTTAATTATTTTATTTCATTGTAACGAATGTTGAGAGAAATTAGTTGTCCATGATTCGACGGTTACTGTGGGGTGTCCAAATGCTGGACCTTTGGTTCGTTTTCACCAATATTCATCGTACAAATATAAAGTTAACCCTTTGCACTCGAGTGATGAATTTGAGACACCACTAAAATTCTTCTATCGAGTTCCAAAATAATGTTTATATTAACAAAAATTCAGATTTATAAAGTTGTTGGAAGCAAAACTGTTGGTATGAGTTACAATAATCAATTTCGTATGCATAAAGTGCACTTTGTCACGTAAAATAGAAATACTATAAGCCGGAAAAATTATTTTAGATTTACAGTTACAATGGCTTCGAGTGCAAAGGGTTAGTTATGTTCATAAACATACCAAAGGCAGCCTCACTGTAATCGGCTCCACTACCCTATATTATAGAGGACTGTCTGGTCGACTTACCTGTCAAATGCTGTATAAATTTACATTTGGAAATTAGTTTTTGCGCCAATGTTCCTAATTTTATTAGGTTTTATTATGTTATACAGTTTTCAATTAAGCAAAATAAAATATGGTTTTGAGGTTATTGGCGTGACAGTGTTAAACCGAGTTATCCCAGAATGCCATAAATGCAACATTCCACTCTTATTCGAGGTTCCCATCCAATTATCGAAATTTCCGTTTGAATTGAAAAAGTGGAAATTAGAATAGCATTATTTTTCTAATGCAGGCTTAGATTAAAATATTTTTTCTTTTCTAATTCCATCGCGAACTATGAACAGCTTGTCTTTTTGTTCTTTCGGCCACCGTATAGACCTCTTCATCTTCTGTTTCCATCGTAGACTCCCTAATATCGCATTCTACTTAGCAGAATTTCCGCCATCGACAACGATGTCAATCGATGCACGTAACCGACAATGTCGAAATTTTCCGCGTTTAAATGGCATTTCCTTCGGAATCGCCGCTTTTCAGCTTGCCCCTAAACTTCGGACAATACTGCACGGCATAGCGCCTGTGACAATGGGGAAACATCCGGCCAATTGTCGCGCCCACCATGGACCATCCCCTAAGCGTGTAATTGTGGCCACGTTAGGTTCGCTTTCTGGCCATGCACCAATGACGTTCGCGCCTTTTTTTCGTTAGTAAAAGGATGTTGAATTTGACCTGGTCTCTGGATTCTGCAGGAGTCACTGAAAAAAATTTGTATCGTTTGAAAAAACTGTGTCACTATGTCTCCGTATTTTGTAACAAATTTTCTAACTGTTTTCCATTTTCGATTTTCTTCCGTAAGTATGGATATTAGGTATTTTATTATAACATGTGTAAGATGCGCTTGTCATATCATTCCGTATTATTATTCATATTTTTTTATTCGAAGTTAGCTAGAGTTGAGATCGACAGAATCCACTGTGGTATTTTAATGAAAATTTAAATTGTGATACAATGTTCATAGAAATTTTAATTATATAGATTTATGTTGATTTAATCAACATTTGATGGGTATTTATTAAAATTCAATAATGGCATAGATAGCACGTTGAGTGCAACGATCAATAAAATACAGTGTCTGTCGGATTTACTGAAAATCAATTAATATCAGGGAATAATTTGGGGTCGTCCTGATTAGTCTAGAACGTCAGGAAAAAGTTGAACTCGCCTGAAGAGAGGAAATGATGGTTTGCACTACCACCGTCGATTTCGAGACAATGGATGGAATATAGGACGAACTTCCATGTTGGCTATTACGTCGCATCCGGTTACACAAACTAGCACTTTACTGGCATAACGCTGACACGGTATGTTTAGATCGAATCTTCCTCTATGAAAGAACTCACCCCTAGCGCGAACACGATCCAAATATAATTAGCGTGATACTGTTTCGTTAAATATCATCTGCAATCATTCTCTCGGATGAGTAGTTAATTCGCTGAACATGAAAGTTTATTTATATGTTAAAGCTTTCCACTCGAATGCACTCGAATGCACTCGACCTTTGCACTTGACTCTGAGACTCCATTGTTATATCACGTTCCAAGGTAATGTTTGTATCATCAAAGTTACGATTTAAAAAATTGTTAAAAATGTAGCTATTGTATGAGTCATAAGCCTCACTTTCATATGTTATAAATAAATACTATAAGTCGGAAAAATTGTGTCAGATATACAGTTAAAACGGCTTCGAATGCAAAGGGTTGAATCTGCGGATGAAAGGAAGAAGGCTATATATCACATTTTTGACCTCCGAGATATTGTCGCCTAAAGTTCGGACCTACTTCTTTGACTAATTACAATAGATATAAAGAGAATTTAAATTGATGAACAATTAAAATGAATTTAGATAAATTCTAAAGAATTATAAATAATAAATGCATTATTATCGATTTTGTTTTCGTGAGTTTTTCTCATAAATATGTAAATCCTGTATTCTAAAATCCCATTAATGCACAGATATAAATTTATTGAAAATGTGACCATTTTTAGATCGAAATTATAATAGATAGCGGATCTTTGTGGAAATTTTCAATTCCGCGAGTGATTTTTTAGGTATCTCACAAAATTCATATAGAATGGATATAGAATAATAATTCGTTATTATGTTCCTATATCCTACTACCATGAACGCATAAATATCCGCAATGATTAAATTTAAAAAAATAGTTAAATTTTAACAAATTACATTCAACGAAAAGAAACAAAATTTAATTTTTTTGTTATTAAAATTAGAAATATGAGTGCGAGAAACAAAAATTGTCTCATTTTATTATATTAAATTTTAGTATAATTAAAACGACACAGCTGTGGCCGGCCTCTGTACGGAAAACATTTTCGTTTGAAAATACAAATAAATTAAGATACATTTATACCAAATGGAGGATCTGCATTGAGAAAAATGGCGTTTGTGTTTATTTGATTACTCCTGTAACAGACTTTACAACCACACTGTGAATAATCACTGAAATACTCCCACACGATTTCTGGTTACAGTAGACATTAAAGTGTAACAGGTGTATTATGTCGAGTGAATGCAACCCCCTGTTGCAGCTAATTAGCCGTTAAGGAGCTGCTTTCATCGAGTCTGAGACCGTTGAAGATCTTATTCGGAAGCCGACGGTGAAAGCTTCCGACGAACGTGGGACAAACTAGGAGAGTAAAATCAATGTTCCAAAAAACCTAGGCTAAATACGAAAATATTTTTTGTCTCTCTTCCAATCATTTGATTCTACCTCCATTGTTTGCTATAGCCACTCAAATCTATTCATTAATTTTTCAAATAAACCCAACGAGAACAGAAAATATCAGTCGAAATAGAAGCAACGCTGTTTAATTTCCTTGGAAAGTTTGTATTATTTGAAATGCTCACGGCAAAGTTACAGTTCGGTTTTGTCATGATATGATTCATCTCGTTATAATAATGCTTATTGCCGATGAGAAATCACGGCAGAAATTGGAACAAGAGAATAGCAGTATCAGACGCGGTAACGAGAAAATCGGGCTGCGACAGCGAGGCCGTTAACGATATCGCGGTTGGATCGAAGCCAGCCGATGTGGCCATCATAAAAATATATCATGACGGAGTTTAGTGGATTCCTTATCGTTACTTCTCTCTATCGTAGACCGTCGTTCCTTTCCGTTTCTTGCTCGTTTCAATTTTCGACGTGATCACGCCGCGTGACTCCCTCCATTTTCGCGGACTGTCGCTTTATATTTCGTGTTATCGCGCAAAGAAGAAGTTTGTTAAAGAGCTTATGAACATATTCCACGCACACCCCTATTTTAGAATATAGATTTTAGAATAGAACGTACACTCTGGAGTATTGATCCCCCTATTGCTGACTAAAACGAGAAAGTATATTATTATGATTTTATATCATATTCGTATTTTATAAATTCCATTCAGATTGCACTACTAATACCTATTGTTACATTGTTGATAGTACAAATTAAAACATACTACAAAATTCATAGAATCAAGAAGCAACAGAAGTAATAGAAAAACTAATCAATGCCGAAATTAGTCGAAAAAGTGATTAAAAAACGCAATGAATATAAAAGAAAATTCAATTTTCATTTATGAAGTTGACGTCTCTTTTATTATAATGTAATATAAACGTGTAATATATGGTAGTAATCCATTACTATAGGGACTTAGAGTTCAAAAATCCACTTTACATTGATTTTTTGAGGCGTTTCGGTAGCGAACGCGTTAATAATAATTTACCACGGAGGTCTCCGAATATTTTTCTACGTAAATATATTCTCTGCGCCAAGAAAATACTAATAATAGTGAATTAACGTTCGAGGGTGGTTAATCGAGTAGTCAATAACGCTTGGACGATATTTCTCGCGTGGCCGTGTCAGGAAGTCCTCGTCGGAGCGTCGATTACCACGAGTCTTCGGGCTTCAGTCTCTTCCTTCCCCCCTCGTTTTCTTTTCGTTTCATTTTTTCCTGGCTCGAACGCTCTGAAAGGAGGGGTGTGCTCTGCCGAGTCGTAGTCGCGCTATCGACCACTGTCGCGAAAGCCACGCCTTTGCCCAGGTGAGCAGTCAGGGGTTGTTTCCACCCCTTGGACGCACGCGGCGCACACACGGCCAACGGAACGTGCGTGAACACGTTAGCGCGTTAACTCGAAACGCCGGGTACCTGCAACAGCAACGAATGCAGCACGATGCACGATATTTACAGATTCGTGCGTTATGTCGCGTGGACGCTGATCGATTCGTAACAACAATTTCACGGTTTCGCATTATGCGAGGAAAGCACCCGGAATTTCTCGTTCGAAAAACACGCGGTGTATTGATCCGGGTGTATCGAAACAATTTCTTGTAAGTAAGAACGCACCACTGCAGACTCAGTTGCGACGCTGAGTTTGATCGCGATCCAATGTTCATTGTGTTTCTTAGCAGCTGTTTATGTCAGTCGATCTCGAGTGCGTTCTACGTCGAGAAAAGAATTGATCTTGATTTTTGCATTTCCAACTTGTACCGATTTTTAGTGACTTCAACAAGTCAATAAAAATGGACGGAGATCAAAGTCATATGCATTGTTTTTTTTCGATTATTCTGCTTTCGTTGAGTCGGAATTCCTTTAGGATACACAAACGGTCAATGAGGAATATTCTTTGGGCGACACAAGTAGAATTTTATGTATTCATGTCATGAGTAGAATTTTATGTACTTATGTAGCGAATTTTATGTACTCGTGGTTGCAATGAGAAGCTGTAATACAAAGCAGGAAAACCATCAAAAGACTGTCATCTTACTAAAATTACGGAAACAGAGGACAACTTTAATTCTTATTTCTTACAATAGAGCTTCTTATTTTGCATGTAGATCCACAGTCTAGTCATGAGGCATTTGTATGAAATTTCTTTTTTATTTTCTTTAATTTGTTTATTTAATGTCGCATATGCTTAATAGCTGCCACTTGTGGAATTACTGTAGGTAATATTATTGTAATTATTGTAAGGGTTACATATAGATAAAATATATACAATAGTTTTTGCTTAAATTATTACATTATCGTTTTGATCTAGATTCCTTTAGTTACTATATAATTTCGCTAAACAATTTGGTTTCTTCTAAATATGACATAAATGTTGCTATTTGTTTATAGTTTTATAAACATTCTTTGATGGTATTGGGCATTTTTATTAAGTTTCTGAGTTTCTGAGAATTTTCAGATGGGATTTCAATGTACCTTAGATCTATAATACATTTACCTCGTTGCTAATTTCTGGAATTTTAATATTGTCGAGTTTACGTTCGTA
>CM052164.1:6473327-6532185 GCA_028455555.1 Augochlorella aurata | reverse complement strand
AGTTACATTATATGGAAATATTCATCGGAAGCAGCTGGATTTGTGCAAATGGATTTTGGTTCTTGGATTTTGCACCACGATAATGCTCCATCGAACGCGTCGATTTTGATACGCGAATTTTTGGCTGAAAACATTAAACTTAATATAAATAAGAATTTTCAAATTACCTGAAAAAAATGACAATGCCACTGATTATGCAATATACTGTTTTCATTATAAAATGTCGTTCAAATAAGCTTAACCAGTAAGGAAACAAAAAATACGTGTCAATATTTGTTTATAACAAACAATTCTCTGTGAACAATTTTATTTCATTATTCCACGGTTAATATAAATGCTACTATTTATAATTTATTTATGAAGAAATCGTTTAAATTGATTTATCGACCGAAAGATTCTATGATAAAGATGTGTTTACACTGCGTAAATAATCTTCGAAGGAAAGTGAACTTACATTGATTGGCTTCTGAGCCGTCCACATGTTCTATTCTTTTTCTTTTTTTTATTATAAGCATATCAAACTCTAACGGACTTATTTAGCTATATAGTACAAAATACAAACATAATGAGAGAACATATTTCTACAATAGTCACTAGGTACAGAAAATACATAAATACATAAAAATTGTCGTATCACGTTTCAAAATCATTTGAACATCATCGAATTTATTTATATTTAAAAAAAACTGTGCTAAGTGTAACTGTTGCTTGATCCATAAAATTCAATGTCGTGTGTACAAAACGCAGTAAGCTATTTGAAATCGAAATACTATAGGTCAGAGAAACTATTTTAGATTTCGAGTTAAAATAGCTTCGTGTGCAAAGAGTCAAATTACAATTTTTGAAAAAGGAGAAAATGAAAAGGCAAGCTTTAACATCTGACATTGTTAAGAACATATCATATTCAATGGTAACTGATAGCCCAGAGTATGTAGCGATTTAACTAGTTAAGCGTCATGGAGATGTGGCAGAATTTTGTGTCATGACGATTATATCCGTCATACGTAAAATTTTGTTACAATTTGATATTTAAATTGTAATTCTGGCGGAAACTAAATTATATTCGTAAATTTTAATATGTTTAAAATGTTTAGAGGTCGAGACGAAATGGAACAAACAAATGAAAATTATAAACAATTTGAGTTGGATTCATGATGTGGATTCGTCATCGCTTGATTATCGCGACACACACTGGTGGGCGCTTTGCAAAGAGATCGCCACAGTTAACTGGTTAATTAACTGAATTCTTTGCGTCCGCATGTACCATTTGGAAAACTATTTTATTTCTGACACGTACTGGAAACAGAAAATGAACTTGTCAGTTCGGTGTATGAAGAAATTATACAGAGAGGAAACGGTATAATTTGTATCTCGTCCTACTAGACGCGGATGGGAATTAGTCTCGAAGGACACTATAAACGGTTGTTAATAGGCGTATCAGGAACGGCGTGTGATTTAAGGCCCTATAGCGATCACGATTAAAGGGCCGTGTCGAGGAATACACGGCCAACCACCAGTCGGAACACCCTAATTTCGCGGCTATGCATTAACCGACCCTCCCACGCCCTGTCGAGGTTATTTGGCCCCGTGACAATGGGACGAGCACGCGCTCGAACCATTAACCGATGGTAACGCTGATACGCGCGTGCAAGAGTGACGAAACTGTTCGGGATTCATCGGGGACAACACCGTCTCACCGTATTCTCTCGCGATCTTATCACTTTCCTGTGTCTACTGTTGCCCCCTTTTTTCTTTTAAAGCTAATAGACACTTGAGATTCCGACGATATCCCCGTTATTGCTCAATACGTATCGTCAGCGTGAGAATTTAAGAATTGAATGAGAACGGCTTACATTTTCAGCTTATGATAAGAATTTTTCGAGCTACACCGAGTTTTATATTTGAGTTGTAGTCGTGGATAAATACACTTACCGACAAAAGCCAAGTAACACGTTACGCAAATGCATATTCTTAGGCAACCTTCTTAACATAAGACACAAATTTCTATCCTGTCAATGAAAATATTAATTTTATTTTCTTATCATCTCTAATTTTTATTTTATCTTTGTATTTTCTATTATTTATTTGTTTCTGATTTTTAAAAATTTTTCGAAATTTTTATTATTTCTTTTATTTGCCGTATGCACCAAATATAAACAATGTCTTATATATCGTATAGCAAATTGAAAATGTTTTTTTTTAATTTTCGCCAAACTTGCAAACTGAACTGAATCTTTGGATACAATGCGACGTGAAACCGTTGCCTGTCAAAACTACCGCTTACCGAAAATCGCACGAACATTCTGGCCAATCTACTGCAACATTTGATTCGTCTCGAAAAAGACATATCGTTCGATAAATTCCCTGAGTTGGCTCGAAAATTAAGTACTATTCTAGCAAGCAGTTTCCGTTTCTATGGAGATCCCGTTTACGTGCCGAGTGTCCGCGTTTAACAGGCTTATTCACGGAACACCGAGCGACCCATTGTATCTCAATTCGAGTAAACGTCGGCTTACGACGCGACGGGAAACAGTGTTTACCGGCGCCGCTGGATCCCTGTGAACGAATATTCGGACGAAATTGAGCGGGAAATCAATGCACGCGTTAACGCCCCGGCTGAATGCCGTGTTTTCACGAATTTCCAGGAGCAGGGTGTCGAAATCCGTCCAGATAATCTCGGCTGTACCGCGATTACCTCCTTTAAAGACCCACCGCGCGATTCTTTCCACGAAACCTGTCGAATCATTGACCCAAACGCGAATCGGTCCGCATACTAATCTCGGCGAAATGGTAAACCGAGAAAATTGTTGCAACAAAATAAGTAAAGTAAATAAACAAGTAAATTGTTATGCGTGTAGCGAAGCTATCACTCGTATAAACTCTGTCGAATGTTGAAACAATGTAGGAACAATCGAAAATTCATTTAAACGAAATATTGTTATATATTTAATTTTAATTATTGTTACATATTACAAAGCAAACTTGGACTTTGATTTGTAGAAAGAGCAAAGAATGGTATTTAAGAAAGAGAATGAGAGTACAAAAGTTAAGAAACTACATATGGATAACATTTGAGTAAAATTTGACAGAATGTAAGCTTATAATTATCTTTTAGTAGAAAAGTAGTAATTGGGAAATTTAACATTATATCTTATGTGCACATCTTTTAATAAATCTCTTCTTTGATTTACTGAGCGAATAAAAAAAATAAATCCCGCAGAAACTTTTTAATAAAATTTCTTTTCGACTTCATCGAACATCTTGCAATCACTTGATAAGTTAGGTCGCTCTCACTGTTTCTATGTTTGAACATATATTTATACCTTTTAAAATAAATTATATAGGTTTCTGTCAGATATGCTATGTACTCCTAAAATTTTATTGAAGTTCGTTGATGTAAAACCATGAAGGTGTTATTAAAAGATGTGGATATATCTTTAGAGTTGTTACAGATTTAAATTGAAAATGACCTTGAAAGAAAACCTGGGACATGTACCCTAAATCATTTTTTGTAAAATCACTGTCGGAGGAGATATTTAGGTGGCAATGTTTATGCGTACTAGCCTGTGTAATTGTTTGACACCCTGTACAAAGGAAATGTTAGTTTTTATCCCGGCTTCCCCTAACAAAATCAAGTAATTAAGTAACAAAATGGTGCTTTCAGGAGTGATCTGTCGAGATATCACGAAGGAAAAAATTGTCCGATCGCAGGGATCATGCGATTCTATGCCATCTGCGGCTATACCTTGTAGAAAAATAAATCAACCCCATGGAAAAATGTATCGATGCCACCGCGCCAAGATCACAATTCGAACGACACAATAGGCGTCTTTTTGCTCGGGATCGAGATGAGAATTTGTATCGGCTGGGGCAAAGGTGATGTTTCTTTTTGTTCCTTAATCGCGACTACTTTGAACCGAGCTCCCTCGCAAGGGTGTTCATCCTCTTAAACATTTCCTGGCCTCGCGGCTAAGTCTGCTTAAATGTGCTACCGCCCAGAAAGGAGATTTGGCAACTTTTTTCAGCTTCTTTCTTACGCTTCCCCTTCCTGTTCTTGTGTTTCTCCGGACGTTGATTTACGCGAGTTTGCATCCTCCGTTAAATGTTTTCTTTCTATTATTTTATCTTAAGGAGTAAGGCAGAATTGAGAAACTTATCGAAATATTGAGTATTAGAGAAATACTAGAAATACTAGACGAAATATTGTTATATATTACATGATCAGTCAAATAAATCAAATAAATTTGATTTGAAGAGGAAGCAAAAAATAGTATTTAAGAAAGAGAAAATAGAGAAAATAATGTATACAATATATCAATATCAATCAATATATTCTATAACGAATGGACGCTATAATGAACGAGGTCCTAGAACAAAGGTTCGTTATAGGAGAGTCAATTTTATTTTTACCACACAATTTACCAAATAATTTTAGTTTTTTCACAAGATGACGTATACATCTTAATTATATAAGGTCTCTGAGGTAACCAATAACAATATTGATGATGGTTGGCAGGGTTTGTATATCAATAACAACTTATTTGTTTGCATTTCAATAGTTATTTTTCAATAATCATCACACTGGTAAATTTTCTTCTAATCTGCATATATAGATTTATAATTGTTGCTTTTCCGTTGCATAAATTTTTCTATATTTAAGGAAAAAAATCGGTCCATAGAGAATTAAATTGGATTTTTCCTTGAAAAATGGTTCCTACGTGCATCGAGACGCCTAATGGGCCACTGAGACTAACAATAACAACTCGTATTTGAGTTCACAGCCCCGAAGCATATTTCGTTAGAACGGTGTTTCGCTTCGAAGGTGTTTGCAGTCGAGCAAGACCGGTGTCCTCTGGGAAACGAAAAGTCGAACAGCTTGTTTGCACGGGACGCGTGCACGAAATGGTTAAACACGTATTAAACCAACAGCGACTCGTTTAAACACCAGTTAGCGGATCGTTAGTCATACTTAAGTGATCAAACATTGGGATTCGATATCTGCGATCGGCCTCCTGCTTACTGTCAAATTATAATGTAGTTTCTAGCATTTTTTAGCATTGCGAAAAGAAAGACACTTAGTATAAAAAATGGAAGTGTAACTCGAAGATTTCAATGAAAGCATAAACATTTAATTTGTGTAATGGGAAAAATAACGAGGAATATGCTGAAACTTCGATTAGAAAATTTTGATTACAATGAAATAAACATTATTTTATTTACCATTCAGTTTTATGATGCCTAATTAAAGTACCGGCTTTATTTTATGAGCCATTCAGCTACATTCGTCGAAGCATTTTTTTATTTACGGAATAAAATATATAAAATAGAAATTTTGTAATACAATTGTATAAAGCAGAAATTAAAGAAAAATGTGTTTGCGTTGTGTATACTTTTTAATCTAATTCTTAATAGTTAAAAGCTTTAGTTAAAACTATTCAGTTAAAAATCAGTCCGCGATTAGAGGGTTAATTTTCTTAAAAAGGATTTAACGTTTTACCCTATACCCTTGAATTGTTCTAAATATTTTTTTAACTACCTATCTATTACACTAATTTTTTTAAACTGTGTTATTTATGCAAAATACAAATCTTCTGCATCTGCTACAAGATGTCTTTCTCTTTTTTATTGACTTTAACAAATGTTAGGATGATGTATTGGCATCCTACAATCATTTAAATTTTCGTACTATTTTCAATCGAACTTACTTAGTTTTGTCATAAAAAATTTGTCAGCACCAGAAAATCGTAATTGCCGAATTAAAGAACTGTTTCCAAAATCGTCGACAAAAATCGCTGCATAACAGGCAATTAAGTTCTCATCGGTGGTGTTTGTTCGAAGGAATCTCTAAAATTCTGTTGAATTCGTTCGGTTTCTTCAACAGCTCGAGTATTCCTGATAAACGGATAAAAAATTGAATAGTTGGCAACCCTGCCAGAGAGATAATTGCGTAGAGGAGCACAGTGGTTCCCGGTGAAAAACGAATTAGTTTTCCGTACGGGGATTTATTGATTAAGTAATCTTAATACATCGCTGGGCCGCAATGTACCATAAAGAGAGCGGAACCGGAAACGATCCATTCTTAGTGGGGAATATGCTTTGTCGGTGGTCGCTCGCCGTTCGGAAATTTCTGCTTTGATTAATCTACCTAGACTTTTTCTGTCCGCAAAGACTTATCATCTCGAACGATGCAAGCTATCTGGCAACGATCCAACGTACCGTGCACTCAGCTTCGCCTTTTGAGATTCTCTGGACAATATCGTCTAATTCTGTTCACTGACGGAATGCATCTTTACCATCGAGACCCATTAAACCCGTTACCTATGTGTACCTAATCATTGGAACGTACCACATTCCTTTTTTCTAAATGTTTATTCTTTATGCAATAATTCTTTAACGCGTTGGTAAATTGTAATATATTGAATTATTGTAATCATAACGTAATAATAACGTAATTGTAATTATTACAATTAATTATACTAATATATTGCAATTATTGTAATCATAATGTAGTTGTAATAATTAGTAGTAATTGTACACAATTGCATTAGGGTCACAATAATTGCGGTATATTAAAATCATCAATTTATTACAATTATTAAAATTATAATTATTACAATTCCATTATGATTGCAGTAATTACAATATATTACAATTCGCGACAGCATTAAGGAATTCTTGTAAAAAGAAGAAAATTTCGAAAAGGAAAAAGATATATGACAATTGTTAGTATGTACGATATATTTATATATTCTTCAGATAGTCAGCATAACTTTCTAATTTTAACATTATAACTTTATAACTTTAACATTACATTATAACTATCAATAATAATGGAGGTTGTAGATATAGTTGCTTCCGTATGTTTGAAACATTTAAGAAGCGACAATTGCAGAACAAAAGTTGGAATTTCAACAGAAGTTGGAATTGTATTCGAATAAATTGTTAGAACTGAGTTTTCAAGGTTGTATTATAGTAATTACGAGTGTCAGGAACTTCGCGTACTCACACAAAAGGCCCTCGACCAGTTTTACATCGGTTGTTCGACCGTTCAACATCCATAGACTCCTTTCAAACTGCTCGCAGCACAATGGACTACCGGCCAGAAAGTTTTCAGGATTGAAAAACTTTCGGCGCATTTCTTCTTTTCCCCTTCCCGTGCCGATGGCAGACGGACATTCAGATTTCCGTTGGGCTCATCGAAAGAATCCCGATCGAACAAACACTAAACGCGCCTTTGCGGCAATCCTAGCATGAGAAAAACTTTTCCTTTTCGTTTTTCCACGCTGCTCTGTTTTCGGAATGAAACAATACGTTCCAACGAATTATCATATACTTGCGTAGAATATTTTTCAAGGGAGCATTCTAGCGTCAAACTTTTTCGTAATCTTATTAATACACTATTTAGACTTCTGATTTACTTAAAATGTCACAGATTATGAATCACAGTGGTTCAAACACTTCATTTAATGACGTAGATTACGTACATGATTCTATAAGTAAAAGTTTTAATACCTTGATTATTAAATCAGAGACGAATTAAATTAAAAGATTAGCATAGAATATTTAAACAGCTGTCACTCGAAAACATCATATTATTTATTGTATTATTTATATTATAACGAATTCCGTATTATGATTGCCGAATTCATAATGTATTCTGTAGTAATCCTGACAGATATCGCGAGATGCAAAGCAGAAAATAAGGGTTGCGCTCCACTTCTGATAACCCTTCAGGTCATGTGATCCAGTTCAAACCTAGAGTAGGTACTATTGTTCGTGGATTGGCATCGGAACCGGAAACGACGCTCCCTCTTGATCAACGTTTTTTAAAAGTCACAGTACGACACGTGGCAATAACATACGGGGGTGCAAGGACACGTGACCGGAAGAAGCATCCTAATTGATATCGATTGTACGTTTGCGACGCTCATTTTCAGCCGAGAACTCTACACATTATTCTCACTACTATTTAATCAAAGTTCACGCCGCAACTTTCTGTCACCTATTTCCAAGGCGCTGAACGTGAACTGTTTTTAAATGACGGTAAACGTATAGTAAGCATAACAAGTGCACTAGTCGTGTAAATATATAAATATGCGAGTACATAACTACGAAATGATGCAACTATGCGAATACATAATTGTATAATTATGTAACGGTATAATTATGTGAATACATAACTGCATAACTATATTAACGCTATTTTCACCGATATTTTGTATTATATAATTTATCGAATTAATTTTGTGATGATTATAGGGAAAGTCGCCACAGTGATTACATAAAAGAAATATAAAAATTATTGAAAGGTGTCTTTCAACTCCATTTGTAAAAATAGTGTTAAGTAAATATTATTAAAAGGTGTCTCTGTGTGTTAATTATATGTATAACCTTGCGAATACATATTTATAATAACGACATAACCATATAAGTATGTGAATAGATATCTGCATGACTACACAACCATATAACCATGTGAATAATACATAACCGTGTAACTACGTAATGATACATCTGTTGGAATACATAACGATATAACCTTGTGAATATGAAACTATGTAACTATGCAACGATATAACTACAACACTTTCTTATAAGAACACTTGCAATTAATCGAAACAGTTATTTTGGAACCGGAAAGTATAACTTATATCATAACGCAGCGAAGGAAGTGGAAACGAATTAAGGAGAAACCAGCCATAACAGTAATCAACCAGCTCAGAAATTAGTAAGCCGTGCTCGCAAATTCATTTGGAATGCTCCAGAAGGGATGAGCCAGCCGAAAACAGTCTCCGGGTAACGTATGCAAGCGGTAGAGGGTTAAAAGAGTCCACGCAAACATCTCATACATTACAGAGAATTTCCACCCCACGGAAACCAGCCAATAAAACACCCCCGGAACACGGGTGTCGTCCACTCACCCTCTTCGCTCTGACCCGTAACTGCATTGTCGAACTTTTTTCGTTTTTTCTTCTTCCCTCTCCTTGTCCATCCTCGTGCTTCCTTTCACTTCAACTGTTTTCTCTTTTTTCCTTAGATCACGAAGTGCGTGTACACCCCCTCGATTACATTCGGAAATATTAGGGGACGTCCCGCCGTTCGACAAACTATCAATTTATTTTCTTTCCTTGATTGAGACCTCCGTGGCTGGACCCTGTCCTTTTTCGTTTCTGCGACGACTTCTCCTTCGCCCTTGAACTCGTTCCTCGGTGTATACGGACAGGACGCGTCTAAGCGATTCCTTTTCAGCTCTTAATCGTTGAATACGTGATTCCTGAGATCGCTATAGTATTTAAATACAGTCGCAGATCCAAATAAAATTTCGGCTATCGAAATCGGACACTTTCTGAGCTACTGTTTCGGATTTTTATGAAATTTGATCGTACGCACCTTTTGAAACACAATAACTTTCTAAATAATGGATTAAATAACTGGAATTTTTTTATTGACTTTGTTAATTTTTATAATTCACCTTTTTTCAACAACTGCGTCGGAAAGTTTATTACTTTTGGGTAGATTGATGATATAGCTAATCTTTCCTCGGGTGTAAAGAGAGTAATAGTATATTTCAGGATTCAATATTGACAGCACATATATGCATATTTGAAGAATCACGTAAAAATTGTTTAACAATTATTCAAATAACTTTACAATCTCTGTTCGAATAATTCATTTGAATAGAAAATGAAGAATTATTCGAACAAGTAGAATAATTTGTTATGAATAATAAATAATCGTTATTCAAATAAACTATTCGACTAAAAAGAATTCCTTCGGATGATTCTGTTTAGATAAATATTTATTCGGTAAATTTTATACTTTGCCTTCCTGAGTTGGCGTACTCGAATAAACAATGAATAAAACTAATTCGAATTTTACTTATTGTCAAAATTCACTTTTAAATCCTGAATAGTTTGCGTTTCATTTGCAAATTTCGGGTACTCTTTTTGCACAACAAATTATATAGCGCGATGTGCGAGAAAACGTGTCATACAAAAACGGTGGTCGCAAAATTTGTGTCGCCTAATAGCAATCCGTGCTGTAGGAGCTAGTTTTATACGGGAGTCTACCGTGATTCTCCCCAATAAGCAGTTGTTACGTTTCAATTGTTAGCCAACTATTCCGCCTACATCGAATCGTTTCGCCCACTCGTTCCTCGGTTTCTCGAGACGAAGCTCGATGGCCCGACCGGAGAACGACCGTCGACCAAGCGTTTCCTTGGTTCGCCCCGGACCGGCGAAAACCGGGCTGAAAGTCGTCGGACTATGTCCAAATCTCTATAGATTACGGCTGGTCATATAAATCACGGACGGGCCGCTAGCCGGCTGAATGTTATCTCGCGCTTCCGGTTCGACGCACCGCAGCACAGCGTCGCGGCGTTCGACGCGCAACGCCGCGCTCTGTTCCGTATATTCCTCGTGGGGTGGTTTCGTTTTATACAAGAACCCGGCACAAAGCATATGCTGCCCGCTGTCCACTCCATTTACCTCGCTACGTCATGTCTCTCGTTACCCGTCTCTCGACCCCAGCCAAGATAACTGCCGCGAAAGGGATCGACAGATAGGGACGATCCATCGCGAATCGTTGCGCGACAACGTGGAATCGTCTCTGGTCATTCGGGACCGGCACACATTGGGCCATGGACACCCGATACGCAGGAAAAACTCCGCTTTGAGAAGGTATCATCGCTGTAATTAAAAAAGTTCGTATCAATATTTAAATGAATATTTGGGTCAGTTATTTCTAAAAGTACCAACCTCGATATCGTCGAAAATTAATAATACCGTTTACAACTTTGTTGTTTACTGAAAAAATGACATCTCACTGAATTACATGCAGCAGGTATGTATTCGAATTTTGTCAAATAAAACTTCGATGGTGTTGAACATTTCAGAATTATGCTTTTTCGAAAATTTTCTGTTTTTATCCTTCGTTACGAAGCGATCACCATTGTTTCCAGTGTTCCTTTTGGTTACATATTAAAGAGTGAAATCTTATCTTTCTCTAAAAAAGATTGGCTGCTACTAGGTGCTACTGGAGTAGTTCCAGGGGTTGCAATAATTATTGCCAGCCTTGTAACACTGCAGGAGCTGTGTTCGGAATTGCAAATATTCATTCTGTATGTCATCCAGTGTTATGTATCGATAAGACCGCATATATAAAATCTATAGATTAGTTTTCAATTAATTATTATTTTTGTGTAAAATTTGTTCTTTTATTTTTACTAATATGCTATGCATTAGTTCCGAATTCGTCGTTCATGGTTTGTTAATTGGTTTCATAGTCATATATTCATGTGTTTTATTATTATGTTTTTATTTATAAGTGTTGTTAAAAAATAGAAATAGTGTTCTTTAGTATACATATATATTGCCTTATTGTAAAATATCAAAAAGTTTGACATAAATGTATTCTTTCTCGGTATTCTCGGCATTTTTATAAAAAATAAAGTTGACCTTTATATGTCATTGACATGTTCATCGAGAAAAATGCTATTAATATCAAATTACGTGGCCCCTAAAACCTTGAAACATTTTTTAGCATCATCAACGATTTCGAAGATATTTGTCTAGATCGATTTCAATGGGTCACCTTGTATAATTTACCACCAATACTCACAACACGTATTTTTTAAATTTTCATTGCAGATAAAAATGTCTAATAACATTATTTTTTTAAATCATTTCAACAAATTAGAAACTAGTCCAGAAACTAGTTAAAGTTTTTCCTATGATTAGTATTAATATAGTTAAGATTCTATTGAAAATAAAGAACAGTAATCATACATTTCTTAAGAGCTCGGTAGCCACAGCGATAAATCAACGACATAATTCAGATACGGATTGATTAATGTTTCCACGTCGTCGCGCAAAAATGTCACGAGCACAAATATCCGCCAACGAATTGCCGACTACGTAATACGTAATCTGATCGATCTGGTTGCTGGGTGATAATTGTTGATCGCGGGGAAGAAAGTATTACTGATAAGGATGTTTGCGGGAATATGTTCGACCGCGTACGGTGTCTTTATTGTGCACGTGTGGTCGATCATGAATGGTGCACGGTCCATTACAGCATATATCGTCTGCCAATATCGCATTCATGTTCAAGGAACTCCGTATCTGAATAAAATATCGTACAACTTTGAACTTTTGTTTAGCAAATTCTAGATATTTTTCCTTTACTCGTAATTGATCCAATTCTATTGCGTCCCAAATTCTCAGCACATTATTGTGACAAATGTTCATACAATATTTTTGCAGAATCTACGTAACAAATGCAATTCAATTATAAAATTAGATAATATCTTTTGAGAATGTTATGGGAAAGAATATTTCATAGCTTATTATATATAATCAATTTATCTTATGAATTCTAGTGGCTTCTTCAATATCCTCTTCATTTACGTCAAATTATAATTTATAAAAAGAATTAAGAATTTTGTGCGCCTTTATTTCAAAAGCAATTTCTATATTAATTATTATAAATTACTTATTTATGAAAAATTTTGCTAGAGAAGCAATTTTTTTTATTAATATTGAGTTTAAAACTAAGGATATTTCCTTTAAGTGATTGCATAAATTTAATAATAAAAGATATAACTTATTTTATAATAGTTCCTTTACTTATTCATATAAAATTTATTAATAAAATACATATTTATTTATTTTTAAAAAATGTTTATCCTGCGTTAAGATCCTCAAGGTAGAAATGTTCTAATTTTTGCTGCAGAATTTATCGCTGTATCTTCGATTTGTTGTAAGAACAATTAAATCGACTCGCGGTCATGGAAAATTGAAAAATCTTCGACAGAGGTCGAAATGTGCTCCCCATCGAGGCAGGATAGGACGCCCTCAGGAAATCTAAACCGGTAACAAGATGGCTGCTCGGAAACGGAAACCGGAAGCTTGTCACTCAAGCTACACCGGCTTCCGGCGTGTCCCGAAAAAGGGAAACGTTATGGAACGGTCGAGGAGAGAAATAAAAAGGAACCGAGGGCTGCAAAAGGGAGGACACTGTCTGCAGCTTATTGTTTGATCGTATTAAAAGCAACCGTACATGTATACTCTTGCTATTCACTTTACTGTTACGCTTATGGCACACTGTAATTCTGCTGAATTCAACGATAAATGCTCCGTGATCATTAAGTATTGGAACTATTATCAAATTATTACGATATTTAGAAACTTTTTGTTGATAAAAACTTTTTAGTAGAAATGAAAGAGAACGGTGCATTTATTTCTATAAATAAAGTTTTCTTCTGAAACGAATTATAGTGGCTGAGATATAAAATTATGAGGTCATAACAAGAATACAATCATGCTAAACAAAATAACTTCAACTTAACAAAATAATTCAAAGAAACAATATATTTTTATTTCATTTTTGTTTGCTACAGTCGTTTTGGAAAATTTCTATTTTGCATAAAGATCCGCAGTCCAATCATGAAATAATATTCAGTTATTACGTCTTACGACAATGTTTTTAATATTCAGGGGAAGAAACGAGGCCATTGTAATTGTTTAAGATTCAATTTTATTAAATATGTATTTGATATATTAGACTACTATGTATTATACACAATGTACATATATACAACCTATCTCTAATTAAAGGCGATAAACTGGATTCTGTTCTATCAACTGTTCAAGTGTCACATTCACGATTTATCATCTATACAATATAGTTCCAACAGATTTTCATTTAACACAGAGGCGCGTTTAGTACAAAATAATCGTTCGTTTCACAAGGAACTTAGGCGAAACACTGGCCATGTTCTATATTACAAGAATTCTCGAACACGGACGCACCGGTTCTGATAATTAATGATAATTAATTATCAGAACCGGTATAACATAACCGGATAATGATAATTAATGATAATTAATTATCAGAACCGGTATAACATAACCGGATAATGATAATTAATCGCTAAGATGGTGAGCAGCTATTCGATACAGTTCTCTGCTTGAAATTTTTTTACTATTTTGTTTAACGTATTACTATCGAAATGAAAATTACGGTCAAGTTACAATGAATGCATTCGAATGGTAATTTCAACAGTAATTTCGAATATCCTCGACGCGTTCCTTGTTCTAATCGACGACGACGTGCCCGACATTATTTTCCGTGAAATGATTTCTCGCTACGTTCGAAGAGAAATTGTTTTTCATCGTTTTATCTTGATATCGCGATTAGATTGATAGAAAGCGAGGTGTTCGAGTTACATAAGCGACGATCATCACGATTTTTCTTTCTCTCTCGCTCACACGCGCTCGCTCGCTCACTCTCTCATCAAACACACACAGAGGCACGCGCGCATACACTATTAATCTCAACGGAACACTCGTCTATTCTTTCCTTCTTCGCAGTTCACCGCGGACACGGATTACAATTCGAAAAATCACGTCGAGTACCAATGTGACGTCTCGACGCGCACGCTACATCAACTAATGCCCCGACTACGGGCGACCATTTTGTACAACGAAAAAGAGAACAAGAAATGAAATAGGCTCAAACTCGTGAACAGTGAATTATTTATTTGACTCTACCATATCTCGTTTTACTTATCTATTTATTTGCGCTAGATCACTTTCTCGCGACTCATTGCAAACGTCCGGCGAATACGTTCACCACAATCACGAGTTATCTTTGGTTTCGCGCGCGTCCGCGCCATTTTCTTCCTTCCGTCGTACTCCGCCATCTTGTAACTGTTCTCTAATCACCAGCGAGTCTCTTCGCGCGACACCTTCGTCCACGAGAAAACCATCGCCTGGATGATCGCTCGTCGACTAGCAAAAGCTTCCCGACTTAGCAGCCATTTATCCGACGCGGCACGATCATTGTCTCAGATTCCAACGAGATCGAGTCACCAATGGACTAACTGTCTAAGTTGGCAACGCGGTCGGCAATCGCCGATTCTGTTGAGTATGACACTAGTATTCCTTCACATGTTCCGAGACAACTTTACGGAGACGCTTGTACGCCTCGAAGAAGAGTTATCTGTGTAGATCTCCGACTCTGATATTGTTCAGAGCCCGATAAATCTTCTTTTCGGGAAAACCGGACGCGTATGTGCTCGCTGTTTACTTGACACCATGCCAACAAGTCGACGAATTCACTTCTCAGGTCGGTCACAAATATTCTTCATCGAAAACTTTCGACGAGGTATCCTGCAATCGTCGAAATTTTTATCGAGTTTTCTCTCAGGTAGCTAAGTCTAATTTCTTTTCCTTCTCAGGATTGCCGGCGGCACCTACTTCCAGTAGATCACAATGGTTTTCGTACAGCCCATCGGCAAGGGTGGCAAGCTATTCGTCGAAATAAGTAGTCACTGGAGTCGTCTAACTAATATCGTGTACGCCAAGAAGCTTTCGATTGCCATTTCTTCACCTCTGATCAGACTAGATGTAGACTGTAGATGTTTCGACGAACGATTTACAGGTAGGAGATTTGACAAACTGCATTTACCACCAGTAGGGTTTTTGCATGTAGGGCGGCATTGGTACCTGGCCGGTGGTAGGATACGCGGCTGGTTCCATCAGCTTCGATTGGCAGGGCTTGCCATCTTTGATTAGTAGGGGTACGGCGACTCTTCTCGGAGAACATCCGCTACCGCCTGCTTCTACCACTCTCTCGGTAGCCGCCCTCTTCGTCTTGTACCTGTGATTTTGGAACCAGATCTTCACCTGAGTTGGCGTTAGTCGGATTATTGACGCGAGATGCTCCCTCTCCGGGGCACTTAGGTATCTCTGCTGACGGAAACGTCTCTCTAGTTCAAACGTCTGCGCTTTGGAGAACAACACTCGCCGTTTCCGCTTCTTGTGCTCGGTCTCGTGGGGCTGGGTCTCGTTGTTCTGCTGGTCGTCCTCGAAGTCCACGGACTCTTCCTCTTTACACTCGTGATTCGTCTCCTGTTTCGGGGCGAACGACAGGTCCGAAATCGTCGGGCTGGTCGAGTCTGGTTGCTGCAGCACTGAAAGAGGTGAAACACCTACGTTAGCGACAGCTTATCTCTTAGACAGATCGAAGGCAGATAACCTGACGTTATTTCACTTTTGGCTACTCTAGTTCAATCTATTCTAGAACCTTCGAAAAGTCGACTTCCTTTTCACTTTATTTTCTCGAACTATGTGCTTTTCAAAATATTAATAAACATATGCAAATAAATATAAAGAATATGAAAATCTAAAAAAGACAAAATAAAATTGCTAAATAAACTAATAATAATAATCAATTAATTAATCTTATTAATATTATAACTTCACGGATCAAACTTAATGAAATAGGGCACGCTATATTGTCAAATATTAGGTAGATAATTAATTATTCCCTTATTAATTAATATTAAAGGTTTATTACTTTCTTGATAATTCAAATTAACTAAACAGAACAAAATTGGTTGTCTTTTATTCAATTTTTAAATTTAATATTAATTTTATTACAAAACGATGCAAAAGGGTGAATTTTATTTGCCGAAAGGAGAATATGATCTACAAAAAAAAATAATTTGAAGACGCAAAACCTGTATAATTCGAATATAACGTAATTGCAAGTAATATGATGCGAATGGTATTCATACTGTAGTTTCTTCTATTATATTTTCATTATTTTAGTCAACGCAGAAAGGGTTGTTCTTGATACTGCTTGAATTTCTACGGTTAATCTTTTTGCATTGTTACGTCAATATCGAAAACAATTAAAAATTTGAGTAGCCTATCAAGGTGTAGTTCCGTCAACGTGCAAATCACTAATGGTGACTGGCAACTCGAAGTTGTATATTCGATGACACACATTCGTTGACAAATATTTAGATTTTATTAAGTATTAGATTTTAATTATGTATGATTGGTGGCCAGAGGTCGTACGTCTCTCTAAAAAAATAAGTAGAATCTCGCTCGTTGGTTATGCCTTTTGTCGTATAAGTTTGATTTTCACACGCATTATTTGCCCCGTTTCGTGAAACGAGCGAGGGATCTGGTAACGGAGTGGGAAGACGAGGGTGTCTTTTGGTAAGCGGACTGTGCAAGACAGCACCTACCCCAATACCGTTTAGGAAAGAAGATATAACAAAAAGAATTCCTATAACATTTACGTTATTCGCAAGTTTCACGGTTTTCATTTATAAAATTACGTCCCAATCAATAATAATTATGCATTTATAGAAATAATGGATAACTGAAACGCAGAGTGGTGAAGATAGAAGATGAATTTTAAGATACTGTAGAATTTCTGTATTAATACACGGTATTCGTGCTAATAAATATAAATGAAGAAATAGATTGTTATCTAGCTTCTGCTTCGTATAATCGTTGAGAACAATTTATTTTTTTTGCGTAAAAATCGGTAGTCTAATGACGATGAAGGTCTTAACACTTGCAAGCTGAAACATGGATGGTCTCGACAAAGAATGAGCTAGCAATACCTAAGAAATCGATACGAGGCTGCATCTGTCGGCAATCATTATTAAGAATCGAAGGGTAGTTAAAAGTACAGCTGCAATTTTCTCGCGTCACATCTGTAATGACGTCATCGGCGTCGGGGCATTTTACGAGACTGTAATTAACACTTGAACGTTGGAACTTTTTGACAAAACAATAACTGAGTATGTTTAGAATCATTTAAAACTTTATTTATCAATCTGTATTAACATATTTTTTATGGTGTACCTAACATATTTTTTAAAGTGTGAAAATTTAAACGAATTCTAAGAAACTGGACAATCTTGTAAGAATATTTATACTCGGAGTCCAAATGGATCCGATCCCCGCCGTCGGAGTGCAATAGTATACTTCTATTTCTTCCAAAGGTAACTGTAGCCATACAACCTCCGAAATAGCTAGGCATTTACCAATGTATTTAAATTCGAAAGTTATTAACACTTTGACTGCCACACCAACAATCAATTTCATATTTATTTTATTTCATTGAATTAAGCTTGCTCTTTTGTTCGTGATTAGTACACACTTGAAATTTTCGTATTTATTCGGTCCGATGTATTTTTATACATTATATTAAAAGCGATAAAATGATACATACACAATTTTGAATTACTTCATTATATTAGATGTAGCTTTATTTACTCAAAATAGTTCAACCGCAAATTGGAGAAAATAAAAATTGAACGTAATGTGATTTATAAATATATTTATTACAATTTGAACACGTCATATTTCTTTATTATCATTCTTCGATGGATAAAATGTACATCGGATCAGCTTGATTCCTCTACTAAAATTAGAGAGGTACAATAGATTAAGTTGGAATTTAACTTTCAAATCTGAGTACAATTACATATGGGTGACACGGCAGCCAAAGTGTTAATTTAAACTATGGATACAATGATTATTCAATATGTGACAATTTTGGTAGGTATGTATTTCCGATTATATCGGAACAGTGAAATAAAGCGACGCGGCGACACGGATCACTGTGCTGGGCTTAATCCACCAATATTTTGATTAGTCTCTCGCTAAAGTGGCAAATACCACGGTGGCCGGTAGACACGCTAATTTAATGTACATCGACGAGTTCCCTACGTTAGCTCGCACACAATAACGCTTTTGTGAGCGATTCCTGAGCCTGGTTGGGGAGGGTGTGAAGAAATATATACAGCCTGTTTGATACCACCCTGATCTAGCAACCCCATGGGACCAGCGTTGTATTACTTTCATGGAAGATTAGGCCTCGACTTGCAGTCGTGATTTCAATTAAACTCTTGCTTCGGTTACTCGTGCGGTGATCGTCAATTACGACGTTAGAATGAATATATAAAAGAAGATAAAGGGTTATAAGTTTAATGCTAATAAATGGACCTCGAGTCTTTATGCAAAATCAAAATTATCTTCATCAGATACAAGAAATGTAAAATGAATTAGAACGTATTTCTTCTCTTAACACTCGAACGACGGACTGTTTCGATAAAAATATAACTTATTATGCTTGGGATCGTCTATATCTTTATTTATCAATTTCTTGAAACATTTTTTTCGAAATAATCCTTCTGAGCACATTTCAATTAATCGTCAAAAACTTGTTGTTAAGTAACAGTATTTATATTCTGTGTTTAAATTGCCGTTCGAGTGTTAATAGTTTCGATTATGTAAAAATAATATGCCTAAGTATAGTCCGTCTTTTGAGTCTTCTCACATTCTTCCCATTTTGTGTCTGGTACGGAAAAATGGAAGACGACTGTCATTTTTCAGAAAAATGTTTCTAATTGTCAGATAATTATTTCAAATAGTCAGATCGGTCCTTTTATTTTGCAGAAATGCCAATTATCTCAAATAAATATTTCAAATAATTGAAAAATAAAATAACATGTTCTTTCAAATAATATTTCAAATAACGTTATTTCGAAAGTGATCGCAGGCTTGGAAATAATTATGACACCAAATAACATGCCATTTGAAATCTGGCCAGGTCTGGTTACGGATCACCGTTTCTAATTTCATGGAACGCAGAAAATAATCGATCGCTAAAATATCGAAAGTATTCCCTGCAGAAATCGCAAAGACGAAAGCATCGATTAGGGAAACCTTTATGGAAGACTCATGAAGATCGGAACGAACTCGCTACCTGTGCGATCCAACAACCGCAACATCCCCGAACACCCTTTTCACGCGTACATACATAGGGTGTGAGATCGTTTGCTCCTTGATTTCCAAATTCCGAGCGACGCGCGCAACATAATCAAAAATGGAGAAGGGGGAAAGAAAAGAGAGACGTGAAAAGAAGAGATAAGGAAGAAACCGTGAAAAGGGGCGGTAGGCTGCTGGAGGATTTTTTGGGCGTGACGATCCCGATTCATCGTGGGCCTACAGGGCGACACGCATCTGTCCTCGAAAGGACATCTGTCCTGGTATACGGGCCAATCGGTGTGCAGGGACCACAAGGACCTTTTTATAGGACCATTAGATCCTGCTTAGCCAGAGCGGACCAATTGTAGGGTGTTAAATGAATAAGGGTTACGGGACGTGTCCCCCTTCTATAAACGGATATTTGCGAATCGCGTGCTTGTACCGCGACGAGAGGATGTTTCTGATTCTTACAGAAGAACGCTTACGATGGGACCGAGAAAGATTTGAAATAATTTTATATGAAATAGCAAACATTGAAACGTTTCGATGAGTAAATACTATTTTATTTAATGCTTAAACGAAGTTACGTTATGGAAGTTACTATTTGGAGGTTACGTTATGAGGAAATATTATTAACTCTTTACACTCGGATTTAAATATAAAGTAATCTACCTGATTCGAACGACAATGTCGAAGATTACGTTATTGCAACGGTATGTCATGTAAAATGAAAAGTTCCATGTCATGCGAAGTGAAAATTTTCGATTTAAAATCAAGAAGACAAAGAAATATCGTTTAGAGAAAAATTAACAAAATTGATGGTACACGCAAGAAATGAAAATATCGATACGGTTAGGACGTATCAGGCACTTATGTTACTAATAATGAACGAGAATTGCATAATTTTTGAATATTTCATCTAGATCTAGTTCTGCAAGTAATAGTATGTCCTCGATCGGAATGGGACTACTTCAGTATCTCATAATGTTACATCTCTTCGGAGATTCAAAAAAACATCATACAATTAAAACTCTATTTTTTTTAAATATAATACTGGAATTTGTGAACTATATCAACGAAATTCATTAAAAGATAGTTTGTTCGAAAACTGGGTTCCGTTGAGAGCAAACAAAGTGAATCAATAACTTATAACAATTATTCCTCTATGAACGGTTTATGTTATCGAGACTATTTTCAATCACTTGGAAACAAAATTAATGTCTTTTATTATCGATAAAAGGAAGTGCATGGTACGAAAGAGGTTAAAAAATAAATACCACTTATTTGCAATACTATTGCTTGGAATATTGTTATTCTAAATATTATTCTGTGAAATATTTCTATGGGATGAAATATTACTTTCCATTATATTCTATTAAAATATATATATCTATATAATTTCGAAGAAAGAAAATAGCGAAAGAAATTATTTTTAAAGACTAATAATTACAAGATTTAAAAGGGACATATCCTGATACAGTTAGAACTTAAAATAATTTATAATTTCCGTAAATAATGTTTAGTAAGAATTTGGAAACTAATAATAAGTAATATCGAACATATGTACACGTAACAATTATGTGTTGGTTAAGTAAACCATCTGGTTTAAAGCATTAATAAATAAATACATAAATAAAACTGTTATTTGCTAAAAATATTCAAAAAAACATTTTCTCAAATGTAGCCAACAACGATACATCGTTGTTCGGCGTTATAAGGGTTAGAAAATTTCTTTTACACTATTTTAGAAATCTAACACAAAACCAGGACCCCCCCCTCTCCCCCTTGAGCGACTACATCAAAACGTTGTAAATGTGAATTTATCACTCACCGTTCACTTCTTCCAAAGGTTGAGGCAAGGTAGTAGGCAGCGTTGGTCCAGCCGGCCATCCAAGAAGACCAGGTGGCGGCGGGGGTAGTGTCCCTCTGTTCAAATTCGCATACAACGCTGGTTGCAGCATGGCCTGCGTATGCTCGAAGAATTGCTGATACGCCGACGGAACATCGTTCGCGTTTGGTAGAACAGTGGTACTACCTGTTCCAAAAGATTTCGAAAACTGTGACAACGAAGCTTTAAACCGAAGCATCGAGCAAAACTAAAGCTTTGTTGTTCTCGATGAGTAATAATTTCGAGTGAATCGTAATTACCTTGGACGTCCGCTTCCTCCTGAGTCGGCTTGGAGTCGAGCTGAAGGATGTCATGGATATGGAAACTCGTCCGAGGCATTTTTATGCTCTCCAATATTCTAGAACAGAAGGTTAACGACCGCGTTAACAAAAAATGTTCGAATCGCTTCTGCCGGCGAACTAACATTTATCGAGCATTCTACTAAATACCGGGCGTGTCAAAAAACAAACAATTGTATCTCGCAATGAATCGATTATGAAAATGTCATAATTTGGACTAAACGATTACAGAAATTATGAATTTCGAGGAGATCTCGCTTGAAATATGTATTTCCAAAGATCTTCTCTCTCTCTCAACCGAATAAAGCGTCGGTCACCTACGAGTCACGCGCGCATTACTACCCTATTGTTTAACCAATAACGTTTCACGAACTACGCAACCGATCTATATAAACATCAACCGAAAGCCTACTCGATCATCGCTGAAAACTAACTTACACCATGCAGCAAATGTGGAGCTTAATTACAGCAAAGTGTGCTTCTAGAGAAGAAATGGTATCGTGCAGAAAAGTTGTTTTGTGTCTGAGGAAAGCGGTCAACGTTTACGCGAAATGAAAACGAAGGAAAAATAAGAGCTTCGTAGCCAGGTATACTAAAAGCAGGTTCCAGGCGAAAGATGCCACGAGTCGAGAAGTCGCAGACAAAGGTCGGTTTCCGAGCAAATTAATCCAATTTCGAAAGTTGTGCCGCCGTTTGGAAAACAGCGCGGTTTGGCGTTGGCGAGCGTCAAGAAGCTAAAGCCGTTAAAACCCGATTAGACGCGTCTTTTCTGTCGAGGGACCAGCCGTTCCGCGGATACCTGCAGTTTTCCTGCCAAACAACCTGTCCCCGATACAGAAGCGAAGGCCTGGTATTCCAGTTTAAGCCAAACGACCTATTATCGCGGCACGTTCCGACGTTTCAATGAATGCGGCCCCGGTCTGTCCCAGAATTTTTCCAAGTCGAGCCCGAACGACACGATGTTCTTCAATGCGACGGCTGTCGGAAGAGCAACCCCAAAGTGAGGCCTTCATCGTCCGTTTTCGGTCCTGCGATCGGAATTTTGTGCCATACGATAGCTTATGACGAGATATTTACCCTTTTCACTCGAGGGCTCCATAGCGGAGCCATTTAAAATTTATCTTCATTGTTTCCGTAGCAAAGCCTTCGAGTTTGAAGGTAAATTTAAAATGACTCCGCTACGAAGCCCTCGAGTGCAAGTGGTTAAAGTACTTTTTACGTTATTATATTGGCTTGTACTTAAAGAATTGAATAAAGGCTACAAACGCCGAGGTTTCATCACTAAAAATTTTCAAATTCAGCTGACAATTAGATTCTGAGATATGGGTGGTCATAGTCAAGGTTATGTCAACGCACCAGCCCATACACTTCGATCTAAGAACTTTTATATGGATTCAAAAATGGTTCCTAGAGGGTTTCTCAATAGCTAACAATGGATTTTGGAACTTAGAATTTCAAAATTCACCATCACCAAACATAGTCTATCAAACAAATCTAATACTCGTTGTACTTTGGTCTAATGTTATATGAAATGAAGTAATTATAAAGTAAATAATCGTAACATAGTTTCTCAAATTTAAAGCAATATTTCTGGTTTTAATAATTAATATTTTCATAAACATATTTATTTGTATTCATAGATTTAAACATCCAACAGCAGCTGTAGATTATGCAAGATACGGAATTTTAGTTCAAAGTCCATTATAAATTAACCCTTTCCGGTCGTATGTCTACTCTCAGCTACCAAAGCTACATATTCATCTTTTTTATTTTTACATAAAATTAAACCATATTATAGTGTTTCATGTATCTGAACTTTAAAAAAGAATTAATAAATTTTGTTTTTCCTACTTAATCTTGCATAGTATCCATTACTGTTTATTCCACGAAAATTAATTCCGTCCAGCATAACACCTATGTGTAAACTTAATATAACCATAAAGGGTTGAAGCATAGGTTATGGCAATTATATGGTTTTTGGGATATGGTCAATATCACGGATCACATCCTAACATATGCAATGTATCCATCACCATTCCCAAAACTCAAAATCGAGAAAATTGATACATACATTGAAGCGTGAATGAATTTTTACCCCTTTGGCCAGCCATATCTCAGAAACTAATTGTCAGCTCAACTTGAAATTCAGCACTAAAACCGAGGGACCAAAAACGACCGACTTTTGAGGTTACTCTTTTCTCTATTGAGACGTTATCGTGATTAGACCACGGAACTTTGTTAGATCCGTTGCAACTTTTCCTTCATCGAGAAAGAAATGCAGTTCTCCCAGCTTCTCGGAATGGGGCGAGGTTTAATGAAAGAAGTTCCGTGAAGTAGACAAGATTTTAATGAAACAAGTTCTCAAAAATTGTCTAATTTGGCCTCCGGAACGGAACACCTGTGGCGGAAATGTTCAACGAAAGCCTGATGAAACTACATGGTTCGGCGTGCACCTGAAGAGAGCTTTAAACGGAAGTGAACGCCGAGAATTTATGCCAAGACAAAGTTTCATACAAATAGATCAGAATCATAGTGACGTAAGTAATTTTCGAAAATATCGATCTATGCCTTAAATTGTAATCTATACATGTGGAAATGTTAAAAAGTCGAGGGAAATAAATTACAAAGTCACTGTAAATTAACTTATCTCCAAACTATCTTAACAATAAATCATAATCAGTAAACAATACGCAAATAATACACATGTTAGTGAATAATAATAATATTCCTAGTTTATCACAAGGAGGAAAATGTGACTTTCGCCACTATGATTCTGACCCACTCATTCATCTATGCTCGTGTAAATTTGAACGTTCCTAATCATTTTCGACACCGGTTTATCGCGAACGATCAGTTTATACGTGTCCGTAGCATTAAAATCGCCAGCGATTATAACGCGCAATTGATCAATTTCGATAACAAGTCGTATCGTAGATTTCGTTTATTTTCTTTCTGAACACATGCGAACGTGTGTTCAACGACGGATTCATGCGCGTACATAATTTTTGTTACTGATACAGGCAATCGGGCAGAAACACGATTCGATAAGCACCCGCGCGCCTCATCGAGGCCACGTGCAATAATTGGTGGGTTAAGATCGACGAACGATTACCACACGGCAGATCAGAAAATGATCATGAGATACCTAAACAGAGTCTATCTCTGATACTTGCTAATAAGACAAATGTTTGCGACAAGAAATAGTGGTTATTACGAGAAATTTAGTGCGCTTGCATTTATCGTTTCCTCAGCATGGTGACGGTTGAAAAATTTTAGTTGTTAAAAGAATGATAAAGTCAGTTTCTATAACACTCGATTCAGATTCGATCTCAACATTGTTCTCCCACAATTGTACTCGATAACTCCGGGACGATATCGCGGTACAGTACCAAGGACTTGGAAAACTACAATGAACTGATTAATGCGATAAAGGAAGTCTAGTGACGACACAGTTGAGCGCTAACAAAGAAATACTGTGTCAAAGAACAAGCATATCTAACCAGCGACGGTTCTAAGTCCGTATACTTCGAATCGAGCAAATGTTTTTTGGAGGAAAATCATTGTCACGATTCTATGTCTACTGATTTCGTCGTGTGCTTGACCACCGGATAGTATACACCAATTGAAACGCATGCGAGGGATAGAGTCCTTGTTCGTGGCTGGCCAATGAAACTCTATGCGGGGGTGGAAAAAAAGCTTGGTGTACACGCGGTGTATTCGGTTTTGTTAGTTCGTTTACCTATTATTGAAAGCAAGGTGGCTGTACCAGACGTGATTCAAGAGACTGGTCGGATAGGATAGCAGCGACCAGGGTAGAATCTTATTCTTGTCCGCCATTTTGAAAGGGTTTCAGAGAGGTGTTTAGTGGCGTCAGTACATGTTTAGCGAATGTCCTCAATGCTTCACTCGTTTTCACACGAACTTTACTCTCTTTTTCTCGTTATTTTTTGCTTTTTTTTCGTTTCCTATATAGAGTTATCGGTTTTTGTTTGTTGTTTTCTCTATGTCTCTCTCGTACCTTCTTTACTCATTCACTCGTCCACTTTCGTCCCCTTTCTACTCCCGCCTCTGTCCTCACTATCACTCGAACTTCGATTCACGGTATTCACTCGTATTCACATTCTGGTTATCAACTCGTCCTGCCGAATTCATCGTCCAGGCACAACACGCGAACATTTCACGAACAGACCGGGGCTCCGGTGAACTATCGCCCGGTTTCCCTTCCGACCGACACTTCGACGACCGCGGTAAATGTTCGAGGCTTCGATTAGCCGTAAACTTTGCTCCTTTCCTCTTGGTTTTTAATCCGGTGATAGAGTCGAAGTCGACGAGGATCCGGTCGACGGACACAGAGAAGTCCTTCTCTCCCAGCGGCTGGAGGGCTCTCTCCTTGTAGTTTTTGAGTGTCCTCGACGAGCACTTGACGGCTAGTGTTCCCTACCTCCGCGCCGTTTCGGCCGTCAAGCACCCTCGAATCCGAGGGCGGATCTTCGTCAGGGGCGGAGATTCCGAGCTCACCCCGCATGGCCAGGCCGCGCGACAGTCCACCCCTCTACGACCCGCAGCCTGGCACTCCTCGACGAGAATTTCTCCACGGGCAATTTCCAGCTCCAACTACGACGCCAGTCGATGATCCTTTCGGACGTCGTAGACGGAAATCAATTTCTATCGTAACTGTGAGCGACTCACATCGCGCCGAGACGCGGCTCGGCTCTAACGTTCCTCGCAAATGTACGAGTTCAGAGGTTAACAACTTTCTTGCTTCCTCAGTTTTCAACGTTCGCAGCCATTTTCTGGCTAATAATGCAATCAGACGCCTACTTTGTTACTTAATAGACTCCTTTAACCAATTAAGTAATCCGCGAAATTCAAGATTCTTGTTAAACGATAAAATGCTTATTATAAAATTCTTTCTTTTCTGTTATTAAATTGTTTTGCCAAGTGACGTAGTTTTCTTTCGTTCAATAAAACGGAACGAAATGGGTAAAGTAAAATAGCGTACAGAATATTTGATTCGGACGCGATTAAGTTGTTAACAAAGAGATTGTTATGGGCTAGTCGCTTAAGGGGTTGATGCAGTTTGAATACTTACTATCCAAATAAAATTGCCGAAGATAATAGTGTTATACGCGCTGAATTAATGTTGCTTTTTCAATTTACTTCAAATGTTAACCCCGTGTGACTCAATGTAACGTGAAAGTCACCTTCTAACCACAATGTTTTTTAAATATCTTGTTTTGTTATTTCTTATTTTGTACTTTTACTGCGC
Organism: Augochlorella aurata; assembly: GCA_028455555.1. Lineage (NCBI taxonomy): Eukaryota > Metazoa > Arthropoda > Insecta > Hymenoptera > Halictidae > Augochlorella > Augochlorella aurata. Next base: position 6,505,149 of record CM052164.1, on the reverse strand, counting down.
ACGTCACAGAAAATTCGAATTCTTCAAATTTGTCAATTCTCATCAAAATGGTCTTGTACGTATACATTGGCATGAAACATGTAGATTGCCCGTTCATTTGAGACATATATTTTTCAAAAATGGTATTCACAAAAAATTGTTATTTTCTTTAGCTTCATAAACGGACAGAACTTTCCGATGAACTTAAAGAAAGGCGACTAAGAAAATGTTAGAAGATTTTAAGAATTCAGGTCCATTATTTATTTAGTACGCAGTTCGTGTTTTGTGCAATAAATGTGCAACATTTTCATTTTGCATAAAGATTCGCAGTCTACTTGTAACTATAATAACGAGGGTTATAAATAGTAACATAATCCAGTGAAAAGTACTCGCGCAAAGCACGCGATTGTTGCCGTATTTTACAACTTTACAATATTCATTAGTCTGCTGCGACGGATCGGTGGATTCCAGTGATTTTTGTACAAGACATTCTCGCTCTCTCGAGTAACACAATACCCCGATTACATTCGTATATTGAACATTTGCCGAATCGACGCGTGGCTCGATGTACGAAAGTAAAAAACAGCATCACGAGAGCAATCTACTTGGATTCAAGAGTGCAGCATAGCAGAACGCTGAATAGGAATTTATTGAAATGAGAAACGCTCGAAGAATATCGTGAATCGAAGCGCAGTCCTTGCTCGGCCGAGACCAGGATCCACTGGTATCGTAACGGTGGGGTGAGTTTCCACCGGGGTGGAGCTTACGGCCGACCAATCCGGGCCCGAGTGCGTCGAGAATCCCGACGGAGAAGTGTTTCGGGGGTTGATTTCAACCCTCGCTGCTGGTCGACCAATCGGGTCGCTCCATCGATCAGACCTTTTACACCGAGAGCATACTCTGCGTCGAGTGTTAATGCGAAAGAGCATTAGCGGTGCTTTTACTGTGTCATTTCGATTTTTTCCTTCACCTCTTTCCCTGTCGATTTTAGGGGCCACTCACCCCCTATACAACCTACTCTCGCAATCAAGATCTATTGATACTCGAAACTGGGTTAAAAGCGTCCTCCGGCGTTGTGTCGCATCGTCACGATCGTTATTTACTCCTCACTATACATTCCGGGTTACAGTAGGACCTCCGTTAAAGGTACTAATTGGAGGACAAATGCGTAGAGGTAATTACTACACTTTATCACATTAAGGTTAATATCCTAGTGTTTCGATCAATTTACATTTTGATTAATATTAATCTTTGTATTTTTTTCTTTCTTTTTGTTATGCTATAAAACTCGTTACTGGATTATTAGCAGCGTGCACATTGCTGTTCATACCATACTAAGGATTCCATGAACGTGCAATTATATACATTAATGTGCAATGCGGTACGTGTTTTTATATTTATAACTGGAGCTTAGGGCTACTGTTGAGTTGCAAATCGTCGTTTGTATGTCTAGATCATACGTGAGTTACTAAGTACTCGGTACAAATATATTAGAGATGCAGACTGTAGTTTTTTTTACAAAATGAATACACGTCAAGGGGGTAACGTATGGCTTACTCAAAAAGAAGTCCATTATGTAGGGCGGCCGGAAGCCCATGTTACATATATTAATAATTAGATTATTGATAGAAGTTTTTGAAGGGTTTTCATGCAGAAATTATTAAGATATATCATACAGAAAAAATTTTGTAATACAGGCTAGTTCAGAAAGCGTCTTTATAATGTCTGTATGTTTTTACTAATTCTCCTAGAAGTTCTGTTTACCTTTATAATGTCTGTATGTTTTTACTAATTCTACTAAGAAGTTCTGTTTACCTTTATAATGTCTGTATGTTTTTACTAATTCTACTAAGAAGTTCTCTTTACCTTTTCAGTATATAATTAAGTTGTATTACATTTTATATTTTTATAAGTAGGTTATTAATTAACTCGTTAAAGATTATAAAGTTGAGATATACCTTCTTCTTTATGTTTTTATTTTCTGTTGATTTAATTAACGAAGATATGAAAACGCTCAATGTTCCAGTTTATGGATACTCATTACCTATTGCCTATTACCTAAGCTTAATAAACTTAATAATAAGATAAACTTGTCAGATTATTGCGTAGTGTCTAGGCAATACTGATAATAGTGTTCGATACTTTCATCCGATTTAGGGTAATTTCGTAAAATTTATAACCGAAAAGCCATAACATTAAGTACTTCTTGCATTAATAAAACGATAAATAATTATTATATTTCTTTTTTATTACAATATTTATCTTACAAGCGCATCTTAAGCGCGTCTTTATCTTAATCTTGCAGAAAATGCTAAACGCGTTCTGTAAGCGTATTGAAATTCTTAATTTTCTTTCTGTACTTCATTATTAACCTTGCCATTAATTTTCAATAATATTCTGTATTTATTTGGACTTGACATTAATCTATCCTATTAATGTCAATATACAATGTTTTTCTGCTTTTCGATAAAAATTATATCTTCTTATTTAATATTTTCATCATATAACATTTAAATTTACATTAACTGTAAACTTTCTGTCATAATACTTTGTAATTTGTTTACTTTACGTGTTCACATTCTGCAGGTCTTATTCACCTGTTTGCAATAATTTGTAATAAAATTTATATTAAATTTAGAAACCGAATGATATTTTATAATTAATTGTCGAAGATTTATGAATATGTATTTATTGTTAGTTTATTGTTAAGATCTTACAAACTGTCCGTTCTTTGCAAATCGATTTTATATCTTTCCACATTGTTTGCGTGTCATATTATATTCATTTATACGAAAGCTCTGTTATCCTAAGACCTTATCAGTTACGACATTGTCACCAGATTGATATATCCGAGCATGAGATATCCGGGCTCACTTATTAAATAAGTAAATTACTCCATCATTCATCATTTATTACGATTTTCCACTATCCCTGGCATCATTTGTTCTAATTCCTCTTCCCCGCAACTTTCGCGAACCGATGATCGTCCATAGATTTTGAACGGGGAACATAATTTCGAATCGTCGACAAATGGATGACATTCAGGTGCGCTCGAGCACAATGGTCCCACAATTCGTATCAAATCGCGTGGAAAGCAGCCCGCATAAACACACACGTGGAATACGTATATGGCAGGCATGGTCAGTCCGTGGATCGTAGTTCAGGAGAGGAACAGGTAAGGGACAGAGGCGACGATGGAGCGGGTTTCCGGTTTATTCAAACCGGCCTTTGTCAGCTCGCGTGGTTCCATGGCTGCGAGCGAAAAAGTCAAAAGTACGGAAGAGGGCGGACCTGTCCTTCCTGACTTTTTCTCATGACCCCTCACCCTTGGATTTATAACTCAGTGGAAAATGTCCTCGCAAAATCTAAGAGCCTCGGGGCCGAGGAACCTCGAGGACTTGTCCTAACTTGAAGATTACCGATCGCTAAAACTAATCAGATCGTATTACTTTCTTACATTTTAAACTGCGCATCGTTGTGCATTTATAACATGTGCAGATTTTTAAGTTGCAATATAACATGTATAAATCGGCGAGGTCCAATTACATTTACTTATTCTTGTCATATTTTAAAATGCATTATTCTTTACAATAAATCATTCAAGGGTTGTATTTCATATGAAATCAATAGAAATAGCGAAAAAAGTGCAACTAAAACTTTCCACCTCTGTAATAGGTACTCTCAGCCTAGATGAAACAACGTAGTGTTCCAAATAAAAATGTTGAACTTTAAGGAATATTCGTTGGACGAGAAAAGCAGACATGTTGAAAATGAGGGTCGAAGAAGATTGAAGGGTTCGCCGAGATCGCGTGGAATTTCTCGAAGACAGAGTGTCACGCTCGAGGAAAATATCGGGAAGAACGACACGAAGCGAGTCAGAGCGTCCTCGTCTACACATTGCGCCGTTTTAACTCGGTTAGAATCGAATTCAACGAGACGCTCTCGTCAGTTTTCCTCCTTTCTTCGCTCCGCCTGGAAACTCCAAGCGTCAGACGGCGGCGAAAAGCAAAAAGAACAGAGAGAAGTTCGAGCTCCCGGGCAATCGAGCAACATTTGCCAGGATCCCACGACTGTTTGGCGATAGCTGTGCCAACTTGTTTCGAGCACGCAACCCAATTTGTCTACGTCTCATTGTTTTACTCCGCGATCGTTGCTTCGCGGTGCCTTCCTGCTGACTGGGTAATGTCGAGGGGATCGTGCCACCAACTATTACGGCCCTCCAATCATCGAGTGCTGCCCTCTTAGACCCTTTTCTGCTTGAAAATTCATTTCGGCTCGATGATTTAATATATGGAACATTTTTATTTCAGTTTCAAGCCTTGCCCCTACCCTGTCATGAAATAGGTGATGGTATTGAATGAATACGTATAGTTATTTAAATGGGATTAATATGAATTGTGACAACTTTGCTGCGGATTTGATGCATTTATTGTGAAAATAAATTGCTGAAATATTAAGTCGCGAAGATAAAAGATCAATTTATTGATATTGTTACACTGTCTTTAATTTAACAAAATTGCTAGATGGAACAAGTTATTTTTATTTAATTTCTGTTTCGAAATATTTTTGTTTTGCATAAAGATCAGCAGACTAGTGATAATGCAATGCATTAAAAAGGGCTCATCACGTTATAATATATTCATAAAGAGATTCTCATTGTTGACACGCGCGTTATAGTTCGTTGTATTTTTCTGTTTCATTTTCATCATTTTCACTTCCGTTTTCAGCAGCTTCCTCATACTTCTTCATATAGTGTAATAGTGTAGACCTAGGCATCATTTTAAGTAGTTACTTTGCACATAAAATGATCTTTAAGTAGCCCCATTCCCATTTCACAGACATGTCATATCATCACATTAGCTTTTTTTAACTCGATGATTACTATTTCCGAGTAATTATACCTTGTTTTTTCTTCCGGCCGACTGCGAACAGTCGATGAAAACAGTAAAAGTATTTCAAGAATTTTAAAACAAAATTTTACTATCATTAATTACTGTAACGAGGAACCTAAATAAATTTCTTTCATCGACAATGATTGTCGCTAACGAAAAAGATATTTGAATCGCTATGTTTTGTTGTCGACAACAATACGAATATCGCAAATACAACTAAATGTATAGTAGTGTTCGAAGAAATCGAGACAACAAGTTAATTAAATATATCGATCAATAGCGTAACTTAATTAATAAAAATTCCAGCAGAACTATCTATCATTCGAAAACGATATTGTTGTAAAACCTTAGAATAGATATAACTCTTTACAACTTTTCTTATCAAGATTATTGCTTATCGTATTTATAATTGTTTGGCATTAACACTAGAAAGACGGAGACTTAGTATATACCTACATTGCCCGAAAGCAGTCAAAATGACTGCATTGTAAAAGAACATACTTTTGACATTTGTCACATATATTATTTGTTTTATTATTGTGGCAAACTCGTACTTGACAAATTTTTCGTTTATTTGAATATGTTGTATTTGATAATGTTGCAGTTGATCTTTCTGGATCTTCATGTTCTGATGAATTTTTCTGTCTTGCAGCTGTGTAATCGGCGGAAAGCTGTTCTTCTAATTGAAACAAGAACTGTTTTCGTTGTATTTGTATTCCTGTCGTTTTTTTGGTAAAGGATTCAAGCATTTATCGCAGCCAAATCTAAAATATTGAAAAATATTTGGAGGGGCCATCTACGAGAACTAGATTTTACCGTGTATTTTCTGGCCATTTGATCCGTCATATCAACTTCAACTTTTGTTTTGTTATAAAATTGAATAGTGTCCGGTAACATTTTTTATTACTTTTATCAATTTTCACAAACTTATGCCTAAAACTTAGAACAGCTACTCTTTTATTCGGTTTGTTGTTATATACTGTAAGGACACAATTTTCTGATTTATATAGCAACTTGACTATTTTCAAGGAATTTGTCCCATATTTCCGAAACCAAGGCAAATTTATTTGTTTAGAGGCGTCTACTTCTTTCGGTTCTGCTGTCAAAACGAATAAATCGTAGGATTTGCTTGAACTTATCTCTGGGCATAGTTCTTCTAAAAAATTCGGGACCCCACTTTGCTGACCATAAATAACTCAGTTTTAAATTTTTTATTTATATGGTGATGCAGTAGTAGTAATAGTAACAGTAATAATTCTACTTGAGATGTGGTGGAGTAGGAGGTAACAACTGTTATTCCAATCCAGAGCCGAACTGGTTAAAATTTCCCAAGCAGTCAAAATGACTGCTTTTGGGCAATATAGGTATACCACATATATAAATATCGGAAATGAAGGAGGGGAGAGGCAACTACAATTATTAATAGACGCATTTATATGTTGTAGAAAAGATCACAAAATTTTAAGAAGCTGTGTCGTCATATACATAATTGTTTTTCTAATCGAAATTGAAAAGCAGTCAAAATGACTTCCTCCGGCAATCTAGTGTTAAACATCATCAATCATTCGCGTTCAATGTTCATTATTACGTTTAGTTATTAAACACTATTTTTTGATATTATCAATTTTGTGTAAAATTTACCTAGCCCGATACAATAACAAAATGTATAAATAAACGCCGAATATGCAATCGACATAGTCGAAACGAAAAAACCAAGATTTACAGGAGCATTTTAAATTCAAGAAAATATGAGAAAGCTGCAATGCACAGTGGTATCTTTTTCCAAACAGCTAGCCATAATTCATAATCTCATAAGATTTTTATGAAAATCGTTATTCTTTATATTTTCAAAATTACTAAATTTAGGATATGTTATAAAAAATGGAAAATTCAAAATGGAAAATCAAACACGATTGACACTTGATATGATATGATAGTAGAGTCAAATTTTATATATTATGATTTAAAGTGACCTTCAACTCACGCTAATAGCAATATATAAAAAATATTAATTATTTTAACGCATACCTTACAACTTTTCTTTCTAGAAGGAACGATTTTCGAGTAATTTAGATGGCAGACCTTAATGGACCACCCTGTATGCTTCTGAAATTGCGTGTAAGCCGACTTGTTGATAAAAACCACCTCTCTGTAGAGTTTTCTATATTTTTCAACTATTTCTACCCGTGAAGTACAATTATGCCACCAGTCGTAAAATGAGGCCACTCCGAAAAATTTGTCGAGAGAGGAAAACATGGTTGTCCAAGAATGACGTCAACAATTTATTGCTTATTGTTGCGGTACAGAAGGTTTTATTGCTACCACTGTTGGGGTCTAATTGCTTTACCAGGTGGCCAGGTGAGGGCCCCTATCTCGCTCTTCCCTTTATACCTGCACTCACCGCGTTTCTCTTCCTCTTCAAAAATTCAGGTTGACCGCCGACACCAGCTAAAATTTTGAAAATAATCCGATTTTGAAAATTCGATGTAGCCAATGCAAAACGATCGAATTAACTGGTAGCAAAGATGGTTGTTCCAGCAAACAGTGGATTAACTCAACGCTTATCCGGGCTTGGGTACATCCAAGCTGTCCAAAATGGCATAAGCATCGGCTTATTATAGTGATCAACGCCGTGCTCGAGTTAATCAGCCTGGCACGAGATTATATTTAAATCTAATCGTTCTGAATCATCTCTGTTAGCTTTACCGGTTGACAATTAGAGCCTTTTAAGAAAGCGTCGATTTTAATGAATGCTAATTACCAGATAAATAGCGAATTATGTAACGAATGTTATGTATGTATTGATTAAATCCTCGTTGATTGCAGTTACAATGGAAAAGTACGTATCGCGCTGTATTGAGTAATTTGATTACATATAAAGTGCATATTTTCAGTCGTTTCGATAGTAAATTTAACCCTTTGCACTCGAGACGTAATTCTGAGGCATCAGTAAAAATTGTTTTGTTACGTTTCAAAGTAACTTTTAGATTACCAAAATTGTTTATATTTTAGAAAACTGTTAAAAGCGATACCATGTCACAAGACTTACTTTCATGCGCATGAATTGCACTAATTATAAATCATATAAGATAAAAATACGGTGGTTTAGAAAAACTATTTTGAATTTAGTGTTAAAATACCTCAGAGTGCAAAGGATTAATCTATAAATACAGATCACTGAACAAGTACACAAAAGGTTAATAATTGCTAAGTGAAAATAGGGGTAGTAAATTATATGCATGACATATTTCTTTCGGACAATTTAGACTACATTAATAAATAGACAAATAATAAGTAATACTTATTTATTAAGTAAGAAATATCTAGAGTATTTTGTATGCGTATCGATCGTAACGCTTGCTCCGAACGTTAAACTGTTTCGAATAAAACTTGTCCCAAAGTATATCAAATGAAGATGGTCGCAAAATTGCTTCGAACAAAAATAGTGACAAATTGTTTTAAACAAAAATAGTGACGAATTATTTCAAGCAAAATATTTGACAATATTTTCAAATCGTTTGAAGCAGTTTGAAACGATCGGTTCAAACTATTACAGCTATAAACGTTACATGTGCGAATATTTACAAAGCAAATAAAATAGAAAAAAATATGTCTGCAAACCATTGACACTCGACGTTCTAAGCGAAAGAAAACAGATGGTCGTGGAATCGAGTTTAGGGACGCACTTGCGCGTACTCGTCGACGAATGGCCACTTCATCTTCGGTTCACTCGAGACTGCAGAGATTTCAGGTGCTGCGACTGAAACGTGCCGCAATGAATGGAGGTTCATCCATTTACGAGTTATTTCGCCTATCCCACATTACCATCACAATATCGGTACCTGTCGGTCAAACACCTGAGGCTCCTGACAGTCCTTATTTATTGCCAGGACGTGCCGACGCAAGATTTGCCCGAAAATTTCGTGTCCTCGGATGGTCCGTTCGTCGCGTTGTACTCGGGCCTCTGAACGTCAATGGTATGGTTTATGCGTTTATATGCGAATCTGAATTTTCAGTGTGCCTCGAGTGCCACTAGACTTCGGCTATCGAAACGGTTATCCTCAAGTGGCGAGTCGAGTGGCCGTTATAAAACCGGGGATTGTAAAAATGGTTAAGTACAATTGCGGTTACACTTTACTTCACGATGGTCCAGAGTATTAACCCTTTGCGATGCCATTCTGGTCAAAATTAATTTTCGTTGAAGGAACGGTAATACATGCTAGATTAAAAAGATCTTTTTCAAAGTTCAGATATAACGCAATAATATGTTTTAATTTCTTGTAAAAATAAAAAAGATAAATATATAGCTTTGATGGCTGAGAATAGTAGATATACGACGTGATTTTAATAATATAAAATGCCTTCAACATGTGTATACTAACAATGTGATAAGTATTTTTATAATCGACATATTTTATTAAAATTTTCGAGAGTTATATGTATTAAACTGTTAGTGAATTTCCGTCGTTAATCTGCTAACCCTGTATATACAGGGTGTCTCATTCAAGTACGGATTGTAAAAAATCTAGATACGTGATTAAAAAAAACCACTTTTAATATTTCGAGTGTAATAATTTTTTAATGCGTGGGCGTTTTCAAGGTTATTTTAAGGTCACTTTGTTTCTTTTTTTTTTATCATAGACCTATATTTTTTATTTCGGAATCACATTATACATAAAAAGATGCACAACTTTTGTTGGCAACACTTTTTGCAGATTCACTACTTTATAAGACATTTACGATTAGATTTCAGATTTAGATTTTATGTTTATGTCGAGGATAATTGCTTTTTATTGAAATTAAAATTAAACTTCATCCGCTTGAAATCATTTTTCGAGCTCATACGAATAGAGAAGGAAAATAGAGAAAAGAAAAATCAAATTTTGCTACCCTAGAAGAAAATCGTGAAGCATCCTGAGCATCTCCTTCCTCAGGAGCTGAACCGATTTCGTCATCGATTACTGTTCGGCCTGGCAGGTAGGTAACGCTTGGCAAGCGACCAATCCGAGTTACGATTAATCCGAAATTTATGGTGGAAACCAACAGGTGTTGGTACTTCGGCCCTTTCGGTTCTCGCGTGTGTCCGGCACCATGTAACAAGGCGTACCACTCTATACCGAAGGATTCGCCTAACCGATATGCGTGACTGCTCTTAAACGATCGCTTCCGGTTTCCGGTGCTATCTGCCTAATCAGATATGCTAATCGCTCCAACATTCACGCCGATCGCAATGCCATTGATTTTTCTCATGTGATTTTCTTCTTTCCATAACGAAACGCGCCAACTATCGATTTCTTTCGCGAAGGAATTAGCTTCGTCCGATCGCCGTGGATTAGATAACGCGCGAAAAAGGAAAGACACTTTTTCAATATCGACTGCAGCGCGTTTTCTTTTCTATGGCTTTTAATCTTCCTAGATTAAACTGTTAGGAAACGTTCACTTCTTTTCGCCGTGTTATCGTCGGTCTGCAGAAAAATTCGAACTGCCGCGGACTGCATAGCTGCGTGTTCAACTGCAACCAAGTGAGCGCACTTCAAAAATCGGCCGCATACGGCCGAAATTGTTAGATATCGAATGCATACGTTACAAATTGCTCAATCCATCTTCGAACCAGAGTTATGCAAATTTTATTTTAAATAATAATTCAATTTTTTATTTCATTAAGAAATTGTTTCAATAATACCACAAATAATTTATTTATTGTTTCTTACTTGCAGACGAAATGTTACTTTTTATTTGGATTTTAAGGAAAGTTGAATAATAAATAATTGTTACTCCTGTTTCGTTTGTTGTGTATCATATACAATGGAAATTTTGTACATCAGTTTTGCTAATAAAATTGAAAAATTTTCAAATTTTTTATTCGACTGCAGGTGAAAAGCAAATTTTGTTTTTTTTTCGTTTTGATTTGTCGACAAAAGTTAATAAACCTTACATACCGTTAATATTTGAGAGAAATTTGATATTTTAATATTCCTCTTATCCAATTAAAAGTATATATTACAGTAAAACGTATAACAAATGTTTATTGTATTATTTAATGTATATCACAAATAACAAAAATAATAAAAATAAAACGAAAAGAAAGAGAGAAAAAAAGAAGTGAAAGATATGAAAGATACAAAACTAAAACAAAAATCAAAAATTTTAAAAATATGGAAAAATAAAATTAATATTTCTGTTGATGTAATACAAATTATACTACACTTAGTTAACAGATTTGCATAGTATAAATATAGCGTTAAAAATATTATGTATTGAGTTTGATTATTAATTATAAAATTGAGTTGATAGAAATAGGTGCAGTCGGTGTAAAAAGTATGCATACATCTATTAAAACAGAGTAATTTTATTATAATTGGACCATTGGACCATTGCACTAGATAAAAAAGTTGAGAAAACATTGTTTTTAATTTTTTTATTATTCCAAGCAATTGCAATTCCTTGTACCGTTTCAATAATATATATATTCCTCTATCTTCAAGACCGCATCAGATGTTCCAATCTTTTCAGATATTCTAGCGATAAATAATTCAGAATAAGGTAAGTCGTGAATAAAGAACTATGGATGTAAACGTTTGGATGTAAACGAAAAATTACGGATTAGAAAATATCAGACGATCGGCATAAAAGTTGTATCGATCAGCCTTGAAACTCGCGGGCCGGATATGATAAATGCTTAATGGAATATTTCAAGAAGGAATGTTGATGTTACATATTTCCTTCACGTCGATCGATTCTCGTAGATACGCGCATAAAAATACGGGATGGACACCCGTGGAATGTAACTTTAGCACGCAACGGCGATCATCTAAACTTCGCGTAATTCCTACGGTAATACGAATATTTTTGTTCCATATTGGTAACACCCGTTCCTATTAAGATTAATGAAAACGGTAGACGCATTCGGGTTCACAGCGATCTGTTTCGCGATAACAACGCAATCTCACCGAATCTCGATCCTAGATCCACACGCGACCTATATCCGCCGCTATTACTCGATGCAGGTCAATCGATACGTGCACCATCGTGCGGACAGTCTTTCAATTTTTCTGCGTTGTCCGTCTCGTATGATTAACGATTAGATATACGAGATAATAAGAACATAAATGTCTCGCTGGTGTTTCATTTATCAACGGCGTGGTAACGTCTTTCCAGAACAAAATCCTATTTAACCCTTTCACTGCTTGCAGAAAATGCTGAACCTATCTATAAGCAAAATTATACTTGCAAACTATATTAAACTGTATTATGTACATCTAGTCACAGCTAATTTGAAGCCGCAATTAATGCGTAACTATGTCAGAGTTTTAACTTCTTTTTATATTCGAAAATAATATTTTTCCTTTTTTCTCGTACAATTACTTTTCATTGAGATTTTATTTTATTTTATTTATTTTATTTATTTTATTAGGACGTTGACATATAGAATCAAGTAGTCTTTTTTTATTATAGTAATTAAAGGAGTTAAATTGTTTATATTGTTACCAGGTTTACGAATGGGAAACAAAAGATATTAGAGGTCCATAGTAAATTGAAAAATGAAACTGGCAGCATGAAAGGGTCCTTAAAGTTTTTCTTGCTTATTATGTCATTAATATTTAAGATATTTTTATTCGGAAGATATTTTATTCTGTTAATTTTGTTTAATTCCTAATAAAATGGAATAAATATAAATAAAATGGATAAATGGTATAACTTTTAAATATTTTAACACTTTGCGCTAGAAGTTATTCTAAACAATAATCATATTTTTAAGAATTCTTTAAATATAAACCAATATGAAAATGTAAAAAGAAAAACGCTTTGCACTTGAGGGCTCCGGAGCGGAGCCATTTAAAATGTCAAAATCGAGGTCTTCTCTACGGAGACAATGAAGATAAGTTTTAAACGGCCCCGCTGGAGAGCCTACGAGTGCAAAGAGTTAAAATATCTTGAAAAGTGGCAAATTAGTAGACAAGATACTGGAGTTCAGGGCGACGATATAAATTCCCGATCGCAAGGAAAATCGCGGTGGACGTGTATTAGGAATTTTGATACATGAGGCCCGAAAAAAGTCATCCGAAGGCCAAGCCCTCGATCACGGAACCAGGCGACAAGAATACTTTCTACAACCTTAAGACTTCTCAACTGAAGGGAATTCGCGTAGAATGGCCGAGAAACGTGAATGGAGTCGGGTGCTACCTTGTGCCCCGTATAACTTCTTAAATGTTTCTTAAACGATGCCGGTGGCTGGGCTTTAACCAGCCGTGCAGAGTTCGGGTCACGTTTGGCCCCGTGGCTTCCACGCCGCGGAAGAAGGGCCCTTCACGGGAAAGCGTCTTTGAAAGGAGCTTCCCCGAAGCCCACCCGTCGAGCCACCTACTACGAGACATACTACGTTCATTCATGACTCCGGGATCCGCTGCTCCATTGTGACCAGTTCATGAATGAACGTAAAACTCCATTTTTCCGGAGTCATCTTCCCCTACTCTCCTTCGTCCCTTCACTATACACGAACTCGGTAAGAACTGAATCACCCCCGCGTATCGGGAAATTTGCGTTACGAGGACTCTCGAAGGACTTCCAGACACTTTGGACCCCAGCTACAGTGCTGGATTTCTCTATGAATGCTAGGCCAGCGGAGCCAATTACTGTGAGACGACCACAGTAATTTTGATATCCTTTATTAAATTATATATCTTATAAAAGTGTTTTATTTAAGCAAACGTATACAGTGTAATTGCAATAACACCTGTTTTCCGATGAGATTACAACAGCTAACTGGTTAAATACCAGCATTTCGAACGAAACGTTGATCACGATTCTAAGGAGCTACGAATCTGTTCTATCTTCGAAAATCGTTACCTGTACTCCTCTTCTGCATAGTCTGGTGGAAACAGATGCCAGGTCGCGTCGTAGCACTCGTCGTATCCGTTCGCCATTTTCCTCGAACAAGTAAATATATTTCCCTCGTCGGCAGCTACCAATTAGAAGTCAACTTAATGCTCAACAAAGAAGTCCCGCCGCTGCTGTGTGTTCTCGATCAAACGCGAAAGCGGCTGATTTTTGGCGACGAGTTCATCCGAAACGATATTTTTCCAACGATTTAACGAAACTAAGCGAACTCTCCGTCATCTAAGCATCGAAATTACAACGAGATCGGAGCGAGTGTCTGTCGTTCCGTCGGTTTATTAACGATTTTCTTGATACAGTTTCGTTAATGGCACGTAGTCGCAACGTTCAAGTGCCAGGCTAAGACTCCTCGCATGCTTTCCCGGAATGTCGGAAGCAAAATTTTGTTACAGGTAGACGCGACACGACAGGCGACACGAACGTACGAATTTTTCAGGTCGACCAAACCGTAATAAAGGCTCTCACTTACTGAGAACTATATGTGGATATATCGATCACCTATATATTGTATCAAAAATATGGCTACCAGATAGGAGCTCCGGCAACGTTATCTGTTTGATAACACCCTATATAGATTAGTTTGACTACTGTAACGTCAGAGAGTCCCAAATGATATCGGTTTTTCAAAGATTCGATACGATCACGGAATACGTGTAATAAAAATTACCGCCGCTTTCGTTGCTCCCAAATAACCATATGTTCCGGCGAAACGATGATAATTACGACGATGTTTTACAACGTTTTCCTTTCCTCGACTCATGACCCGATGCACTCATTATTTGACATATTAGTCACTACCGATTTTTTATGAAACATTTTTAATGTTATTTTTAAAAGATATTTTTCTACTGAGTTTGATCGTGTTTCCTCCATTAACATTGTAACTTCTGTCCTGGAATTAGAAAACTGAGTAGGTAGAAATAAACGCAGTCGATGAAAAAAGTATTGGTACATCTATTAAAACAGAGTAATTTTATTATAATTGGACCATTTTACTAGATAAGAAAGTTGAAAAACCAGTATTTTTTAATTTTTTTATCATGTATTCTTTAAAACAATTTTTTTGTTTGTACAATTAAATACTTTAGCTTTAGGTTTTCTCTAAGATAGTACACAATTCTTAAATATATTTAAATTTGTATACAGGGTGCGGCCGAATAACATGTACAAGCGGACACGAGGTGGTTCCTTATGAAAAACTAAGAACAAAATATGGAATAAAATTTTTTCATTTAAGGCTTAGTTTTGGAGAAAATCGAGTTTGGAGATCCGATGCGTACATATGCTGTCACGGCTAAGTTACGGTTTATTACGCACCCTGTATATGAGTTTATTTAATTTAGCTCGTTTGCACAATGTGACGTATAAATTTATTACATCCCCAAAAAAGGTTTAGATCGCTTGGACCAATTATAAAAAAGTTATTCCGTTTTAAAAGGTGTAGGAATAGTTTTTACATCGACTGTATATACAGAGGATTGAAAAAAAACATAAAATATTTATATGACATTTAGGACATGTTATACTCAGATTTTCCACGTATTCTTCTTCCATTTTTATACACGCTTGGATTCGGTTACAAAAAGTCGTGACGCTAGTAAACAAAAATGTTTATGTCTCAGAAATGGTTAACTTTTCAACCTATGCCAAATAAAGTTTTTTTTTATCGAACACAGTGTGTTTGAAAAGCTCGTAATACATGTAGTTATATCACATTAATACATGTAGTTTATATCACTTCATCATTAATCCATTTGCATCAACGGTCTACTTCGGCCGCCTTCTAAAACTCCGAACCGAAGAACGGACGACTAACCCGTATCACCACGCGCTGTTGGACATATGGATATGAAACTGACGTTGAAAAAATGTATGGTTTTTATAAAAAATACAGTGTCTAAAACGACTAATACACAACATTATACCTCAAATATCTCATTTTATTTTTTTTACAAACAAAGGAAAAACAAATATTTTTTTTTATATATAAAATAAAATTATTTAGAATACAATGTCCTAATGAGTGACCGTGATAATAAGTCGTAAAGCGCCTCGACTCGAGGAAACGTGTAATAAAAAAAAAAGAAAATTTTGTTACGGGGCTGACGTAAAATCGACAGCTGATGGCCAGCTGTGGTTTATGTTGAAGGAAAATATTGCACCATGAATTAAGGGACGGCCACGGCGAAATGCTACCACAAGCAATCAAATATGATCTGTCACATCTGAAGAACATTTAGCAACTGGTAATAAGAAATAGAAGTAACAATTAAGAAACAGTCGTGGCGCGCGGAATATTCCGCGCTCGGTGATAGTAGGTACTCGTGGCGCGCGGAATATTCCGCGTTCCGATGCAAATGGGTTAAGGACCTTATTTAATTGTTTAATTTCATAATAACTGCATCCTCGTGTGTATAGCTGTTGGTTTTTAGAAGAAAGTTACGTTCTTCAATTAGGACTTGCAATCGTTCCTGATTTTCTTCTGATCTTTTTAAAATATGTTTACTTTCATTTTGGTTCATTTTTGAACCTACGATGGTCGTATATATGTATATATTTATATGTATATATATATATATATATATATATATATACATATAAATATATACATATATACTATACATTTGTATACAGTACATCATTTACAGCCATATATGAAGGCACATATTATAAAGTTTGTATGTTATTTGCTTCATTTCCTAAATATTTAATGATTTAATCCTTACTATACTTCGTAAAAATTTCATTGGATTGTTTATTATATATGATTTTGAAAATAGGTTGGAATGTAAACACCTTTATAAATATGTTCATTCAGCCTGTAAGAAACGCAGTATATTTTTATATCTGTAATGCTTAGCGATAAACATAAGTTCGAGCCTATCTTTAGTGGTATTGTATAAGAATTTTTGGAATGTGCATGATTCATTTTGGTTGTTGTATACATACATGCTGCCTACGATATAAAAAATAATTAGTAATTGATATCTTCAAAATACGTTATAAAACAACTTGAGAAGTTTAATAATGATACAATAATAAATGAGAGACAGACGATGTATGTGTTCTTTCCGTGAAAATGTAAGAAGTTTTGCTTTATTAATTCCTTGCAAAATTAGTGATTAACACTTTACCTACTGTCAGTAGCCTGCTAACAGGTTTGTGTTGTCTATATGACAATAAGAACGTAAAGTATTAACATTAATATTTACATTATTTAAGGAATATATACTCTTTACATACAATTCAAAAGGACGAGTCGGCGCAGTCACGTTTGGAGCATGCGCAAAGGATGGCGATCGTGGATCAAAACGTGTGGCGATTGGCCATAGACGGTGAGCCACATTAAGGCGCATTTTGTTCCAGCGCATGCGCGCCTGCTTTCAGCACCGTCCGTGCGCGCGATTGACGCATCGCTTGTTCTTATTGTTGAGTCGTCAAGGTGAGCGGTCATAGCGCTCGAGATGTGAGAGCATAGCATGTTCATCTTTGGCGACTTGTTTAAACTTTATTTTCACTGATATATATTGAAGTATTTCTATTAAAGTGATCAAGGAATTAAAAGACAAAGATGAAAGGACCCTATGAGGTATACTAATTTTAATCAAATTCTATAAGTCCATTTAATTAAACTCTGTATAATCTTAAATCATATGATTGTCATACAAACAATGTGTATTTTAATATTTAGCCAAACATTAGCGCTTTTATGAGTGATCCTAATGATGAAATTGAAGAATATGATCATGGAGCACCAGAAGATGAAGAAGACAAGATACAAGAAGATAGCATGCTAGAATATACGCGTACAACATCTGATAATAAAAGGAAGAAAGTCACTGGTGATGTTACAGACATTACTCCAGGAAAGAAAAAAAATTACAGTTGAAGAATTAAATCAACTTAGAGAAACAGAAAATTTATTTCATTCTAACTTATTCAGATTGCAAATAGGGGAAATGTTAAATGAAGTTAGAATTAATGACAAGTACAAACGTCTGTTTGAGGCTTGGTTCAAACAATTTGAAAAGACTGTAAATTCAATAAAAGAAACAGAGGAATATGAGGTATGTATGTTTGTTTAGTTAAAACATTAAGGGTTTATACTACTGTTCTAGAGTATAAAGAGAGAGTACAGATTTTTAAATTTTTGGTAATTTTACAGTAGTCTAATTCCTTAACCATTATAATTTTCATTTATTTATTTCATTTCGTCTTGACCTCTAAACGTTTTAAACATATTAAAATTTATGAATATAATTTAGTTTTCGCCAGAATTACAATTTAAATATCAAATCGTAAAAAAATTTTACGCATGACGGATATATTTGTCATGACACAAAATTCTGTCATATCTCCATGACGGATATAGTCGTCAAACACACTTAACTGGTTAATGAATAGAATAATATACCATATTTTACAGCTTTACAACAGCTTTCAGATAAAACATTAGAAACAGGACTGAAAGTTTATATTCCTAAACCTCGTGTTCCTAGTAAATCAAAACAATATATTTATCCAAAAGCACTTTTTCTTGGGTTCAAAGAGAAGCAGAACTCTGCTTGCATCACTTGGATAGTGCACATGCGGATAGTTTCCAATCACTTTTCATGAGAAAAGTGCCATTTTACAAAGCATTTGATCATGTTATATGGTAATAATCAACAAACAAATTTGTTTAAATTGCAAAAATCATTATGGTATTATAATATTATTTAAATTTCCAGTCTCAGGAATATTAAAAAAAAAGATGTACTCAAAATTATAAATGTTTT
Organism: Augochlorella aurata; assembly: GCA_028455555.1. Lineage (NCBI taxonomy): Eukaryota > Metazoa > Arthropoda > Insecta > Hymenoptera > Halictidae > Augochlorella > Augochlorella aurata. The sequence goes on along the minus strand of CM052164.1, from coordinate 6,486,605 downwards.
GCCAAGTAGCAATGACAAATTGGATTACGGACCTAATTATCGTAGTCAAGCTATAAAAATCATTTATAACGTGCTAAAACAAGGATTAACCAATACAGTACAGTACATTTGTGTGTTACCAAAAGATTTTATAAAATGGGAATGTACAAGAAAGAGTCCAAATTACATTGGAGAAATTTTTATTTGACTGGAACTGAACCCAGAGTTTTGTTTCAGTGTAGTGGATAAAGGGCCTGAAGCTAATTTTCTGGAAGTGAGTGAATACATCAAATTGGACAATGATTTATATCAAATGTGGTTTAATTAAATGTCATACATTTTAGGCAGCAGAATTCAGAAAATTTTGGGGAAAAAACTCGGAATTACGTCGATTTAAAGATGGATCTATTCAGGAAGCAGTAGTTTGGGCAAACGGCAAGTCTATATCACAAAAGAGAAGAATATGTAAGAAAATTGCACTCTTTTTACTGACAAGAAAGATTCATCTCAAGAAAGAGTAGTTTACGTACATTGCCTATGAAATGGAGGAATTTCTAAAATCAAGAAAGGTGATTAAAATAATTTTTCTGACTTTAGTTTTTGTATTAATAGAAAATTATTTGATAAAAATTAGGTCAAAGTAACACATTTCATGTATGGTACTGGTGAAGGAGCTACATTGAAAGCGATAAACGCATTCAATAACCTTGAGAAACAACTAATGAATCTAACTGATATTCCTTTATCAATCCACGGAGTTCAAGGAGCTAGTGCAGTTTTTCGATATGCGGATGTTTTCCCGCCGATCGCGACAGTTCATAAACCCGATAATAAACTCAGTAAGGAAAATAAAAATTCTTTAATGCTGTCAGAAAATACAACTACAGCTCCCAAATACGTTACTCCGCTCGACGTGTGCCTACAACTATCTCTAAGTGGCAAGTGGCCAGACGAATTGGAAGCTTTCAGGAAAACGAAGGCTGATTTTTACATACAAGTTGCAGAATGTCTTAGGAAGCAGTATTCGTTAGTAGTAAATGCAAACTACTCGCATGTCGATGTGTACAAGGTACCTTCTCTTAATTATATATTATATAATTTTTAAATAATGCTACTAAAATATGTTAATGTGTTCATAGGAAGGATTCGTTTTCCGTTTGAGGATAGCGCACCAAAAGGAAATTAGTTGTCTCAAGCAACAAATAACTGAAGATGGAATTTCTTTCTGAAGATGGAACTCTAGAACAGTAGTATAAACCCTTAATGTTTTAACTAAACAAACATACATACCTCATATTCCTCTGTTTCTTTTATTGAATTTACAGTCTTTTCAAATTGTTTGAACCAAGCCTCAAACAGACGTTTGTACTTGTCATTAATTCTAACTTCATTTAACATTTCCCCTATTTGCAATCTGAATAAGTTAGAATGAAATAAATTTTCTGTTTCTCTAAGTTGATTTAATTCTTCAACTGTAATTTTTTTTCTTTCCTGGAGTAATGTCTGTAACATCACCAGTGACTTTCTTCCTTTTATTATCAGATGTTGTACGCGTATATTCTAGCATGCTATCTTCTTGTATCTTGTCTTCTTCATCTTCTGGTGCTCCATGATCATATTCTTCAATTTCATCATTAGGATCACTCATAAAAGCGCTAATGTTTGGCTAAATATTAAAATACACATTGTTTGTATGACAATCATATGATTTAAGATTATACAGAGTTTAATTAAATGGACTTATAGAATTTGATTAAAATTAGTATACCTCATAGGGTCCTTTCATCTTTGTCTTTTAATTCCTTGATCACTTTAATAGAAATACTTCAATATATATCAGTGAAAATAAAGTTTAAACAAGTCGCCAAAGATGAACATGCTATGCTCTCACATCTCGAGCGCTATGACCGCTCACCTTGACGACTCAACAATAAGAACAAGCGATGCGTCAATCGCGCGCACGGACGGTGCTGAAAGCAGGCGCGCATGCGCTGGAACAAAATGCGCCTTAATGTGGCTCACCGTCTATGGCCAATCGCCACACGTTTTGATCCACGATCGCCATCCTTTGCGCATGCTCCAAACGTGACTGCGCCGACTCGTCCTTTTGAATTGTATGTAAAGAGTATATATTCCTTAAATAATGTAAATATTAATGTTAATACTTTACGTTCTTATTGTCATATAGACAACACAAACCTGTTAGCAGGCTACTGACAGTAGGTAAAGTGTTAATCACTAATTTTGCAAGGAATTAATAAAGCAAAACTTCTTACATTTTCACGGAAAGAACACATACATCGTCTGTCTCTCATTTATTATTGTATCATTATTAAACTTCTCAAGTTGTTTTATAACGTATTTTGAAGATATCAATTACTAATTATTTTTTATATCGTAGGCAGCATGTATGTATACAACAACCAAAATGAATCATGCACATTCTAAAAATTCTTATACAATACCACTAAAGATAGGCTCGAACTTATGTTTATCGCTAAGCATTACAGATATAAAAATATACTGCGTTTCTTACAGGCTGAATGAACATATTTATAAAGGTGTTTACATTCCAACCTATTTTCAAAATCATATATAATAAACAATCCAATGAAATTTTTACGAAGTATAGTAAGGATTAAATCATTAAATATTTAGGAAATGAAGCAAATAACATACAAACTTTATAATATGTGCCTACATATATGGCTGTAAATGATGTACTGTATACAAATGTATAGTATATATGTATATATTTATATGTATGTATATATATATATATATATATATATATATATATATATATATATATATATATATATATATATATATTTCCATTGCAAAAGAGAGAATTATAATGCAATAATTCAATTACAAATGTTCATACAAATTTTTATTGTCTAGTCTACAAAAAAAATAAGTGAAGTATAAATCAATTTCATCTTACAAACTCTATAATTATATGTTAATTCGCCAATACCCAAAATTTATAATTTATTTCTAGAGCCTCTAATGTTAGAAAAATAATAAATGTAATAACATCGTTTTTATTTCATTACCCTAACGTGATGTTAAATTGAAGAAATGAAGATGCAATGCATCAGTAATTGATGACAAGCATACAATATTACGATTCTCGCTTTTGCAACTATTAAGAAGAACGTAATTATTATACGTTTCGCATATATAGGAAATAATGTAATAGCGATTTCATAATCACAGTGACCTTCACAGTGGAAGCCCTCTTTGATTCAAAGGAAGAGCGTAAAATGAACACTTACATCAAAACAAGATGCAACAATATTACACATACTTCTTGATATTTTTAACATGACATTAGAAATCTGTATACATTATAAACATAATGTTCTATAACGTAAAATTTATTTTGCACCATTCTCGGAAGATTATTCGTACGCAGTACAAATTAAATTATAACTAATTAACTAGTAAATAGTATTTGTAAGAGGAAGTTATATTTACATCACGAATTGTATAGCTTAAATTGGAAAGGTGGGATGTGGAGAACTAAAATAAACAAACTGTGTAATGAGCACCTTCTTGAGTTATTAAAACAAAACATACAGCAATTAAAGTGCATTTTGACAATAATATTAATCATAATAATAGTGTGCAAAACATACAATCTTTTTTTAATGGAGTCTTTTTCGAAGTCTTAAATAAAGTTTAACATTATATTTCTGATGATCAATAACTCCTTTTTTTCTTTATATGTGTCATACGATATGATATTTTTCTCTGCATAAGATTTCGTAAAATGATATGCAATATTTCATGCTTAACGAATTTGTGGAAAATAGGATGAATATATTAAATATTATGCAGTGGACAAGATATAATGCATGATAAACGCAACAAAAGTAATTTCTTTGATTTGCACAGCATCTGATGTAACTGATAAATTTGTAATAGAGCAACAAGCAGCACAACCAGACAGTGTAAACGCTTGAACAAGAGTTGGTTAATATTTTATAAGAAATGTTACAATTATACATATCGGCGCATTATATCGTTTCTAGATTATTCAAATCAATCTAAATGCATAAGTCGCATTAATTTGATTAAGCGAATATGCAAGATAGATTCCAATTTTCCTGTTATATTTAATTCAAAGATTCCTAATATTTACAGAATTCGTAATAAACAAAAGGATGTACAGTTAAATTGGTCAATAATTAAATATAATACTTCAATATATACTACTATCTTAAAGCATATTATGATCACATTAATTATTAAATTATTGGATGAGAAAAGTAATTACAATGATGTTCATTGCACATTTCAGAAGCAAGTAGTATTGATTTTCATGTATTTATCTAAAAATAACACTGAAATGTAGATAGCTCATACACGAGCTCATGGAACATTTTCTTAATTTAATCAAAAGTAATAGTTCTCTATTCTTTCTGTAAACACAAATCATTGTTTTATATAATTGTCATCGTGTATCCGTTTACATGATAATGAGTTTTGATTAAACTGAGCTAGAGAGCAGAAATTCTGCAAAATAGTATGTTCAGAAAGTCCTATAGTGGAGCGAACATACTAGTTCAAAACAAAAATAAATTGTTATAGTAGAGTCCAGAATGCTGAAGATGTTAATGTTTTTATACTTCTATATGATTGGTCCAATCACAATTAAACCAATATAACACACACGACTCTTGTATATTAGCGTTCGTTATTCTTAGGCCCTAAGATTGGAACTATATTTTCATTACCGCAAACTTCAAGAGGTTCTGTCATATTCGTTTTCTAATCATTCAACACTCGATACTGAACTTCATATATTCTAGTATACGAAACCACTGTTTAAACTCTGATAGAAGCAAAACTGAAATATAAGAGTAATGAATCATTAATGATATAAAGTCACGCATCAATTTCATTAAATAGTGATACTTTAACTTAGAGCAGTACTGATAGCCATATAGATCTATAGTTTCTTAATGTTAAAAGTTGCAAAAAATAGAATCTTTTAATATAGAAAAGATCTTTTAACATTCTTCACTGTTTAATATATGTAATTTTAAATTTATAGAACTATTTATAGAGCAATTCTGGTAAGAACGGATTCTCTTACACTTTTTATATACATCGACTACCACAGCTGTACTTCTGATTTTAACCAAATTCATTCAGAACATGCAATTAGTGTTGCAACTTTCAATAAACGGTTGTTTCATCCGCAGATATAGCCAATTCTTCGTCACTCCAATCGCTAACTCCAACTCCTGATGAACCATGGAAACTGCGTGATCTTGCAACGTGACTAAAAACAAAGGAAATAATAGATTTCTTAAACTAAAACAATGTGAAGAAAGAACCAGTTAGTAAAATAAAATGATTAAAAAAAATGAAACTAATCTCTTACATCTGTCTCTAAAATGAATGATTGTCTATTAAACGTCTATACATGATATCTGAATATTTTGGATCACTGTACCTATTTTAACAGAAAAACCATACAAAACGGTCGAGAAATAGGCTCGTCAAATCAAGAAAAGATTGGTTCTTTCTTGAATCATGCAAATCAAACATGAAAATATAAGGCTCAAAAATTAATCTAGCTTTGTATCACATTAATAAGCCACAACAAATTAGGCTGAAAAGTTCTGGCTTTGCACACTCATTATAAAAGGTGTATTAGTGTAATCTCTAGCTATCTCCTTTACGAGAAATATTGTTTAGATAGAAGTGATGAAATGTTTCTGTAACAGAGGTCACTGAAACATCGGTAAATGAAATCAGAAAGTGAGCAATGAATAATATGGATTTCATATCTTCTGTATGACATTAATAGTTTGTGAAAGTAATGATCACAGATAGAAAACAGACTAACAACTTATCAAGTAATGATGCATCCATAGTATTCATAGATTAGAAGTGCAAAAGTTGCATTGCAATAGGCAATGGATGCACGAATGTAAATAGTAAATAAATTCAAGAAGCAGCATTATTGCGATTTTTTTAAGAGGCTGTACAATAGTAGCAAAAGTATGAGAGAGTTCAATGTACCTCTTAAAAAAATCTACATCACAAAATCAAACAAGTCTGTTTCGTACCACTTGCTTGTACCGACGGTCTCTATCATTAGATTATCGATCGCTATCAGTCCTACCAACACAGTGAAACAATTACTTCTTATATTAATGGGACAACAAAATTCTTTTTTATTATATTCTCCATTATTAAAACACAAACAACCACTTACCTCGGAGAGAGATTCGCATTCACAGTTTTCTTCGCCAATCCTGCTTTTCTTCTCCCTTCCATAGCTGCTTTCATGGGATCGTAACTCTTACGGCGTTTCCAATTTTGCATCTCGACTTCCCTTGCATTTGGCGTTGCAGGTTTTTTAGTTTCCTTTGGTTTTGTTTTAGAACCCTAAAACGAACGAGTTTATAAAGATATTTTCAAATCTAAAGACTTGTTTCGAGAAAGAATATTCCATACCGTATTCGAAGTTCTATTTGATCGCATACTAAAGCGACCAGAATCAGTTCTACTAATACTCGTAATGGTCTCAGATTTTGTCCTACTCTCATGCGTCACCGATTTCTTATTATTTACATTTGTTGGTAGTTTTGTTGGTTGAGATTCTAATCTTGCTTTGCGTAAACTGTGAACACAAACTTATTGACAAATGTACGACACAATATGATATAACATTATATAATTGCATACCTAAATGCTCTATTATATTTAGTGTTTGAAATAACATTCTGTGTGTTAGGCTGGCGGTCGTCGCTACTTTCTGTATCACTATGTTGACGTAACGTTTTCGATATATCTTTATGCAAACTATGACTAGTGTCTTCGTCGCTATCATTGTCAGAGTCCATTAAAGGTGAATGGCAGACTGTAATACGAGCTGACATAGCTGAGACAACATTTTGCGTTGTTTGCAAGTAATAAGACGTTTCAAGATCACTATCGCTTTCCTGTAAAAAACAGAAGATTTAGTAATATTTATTAGTAATGGAAAAATTTGTCGTCTTGTACCTACCAACTGTGGACTGCATGGTGGAGGTACTTGATTGTCATCCTGAGCAAAATTTAATTCGTTGTCAGACCACTCATTAGCTAATGAGAGAGCACCACCAGTTCCATGAAAACTCGCTGACCGTAATACAGAATTATCGTGACTGAAAGAATATTAGCAATTTTTCAAAAATAATATTTAAACATAGCAAATATTTTACAATGGAGTGAACACTAACTTTCCTGTACTATCTTCTGTACTGTGATGTTTCTTTGTATTATCCATTAATTTTTTTCTACCTTCAGCGGCTGCTTTCATTGGATCGTAACTTTTTCTTCTTTTCCAATTCTGAAACTCTACTTCTTTCGATGTTAACGTTGAATTACTTCTACCAGATTTCTGATCTTTATTTACTCTCTGATTGGGTCGTTGTGTAACCGTAGCATGCTAAACATAATTTTAGAAACCCAGATAAATTGACAAAATCCATACATAAGCTTTTCAGCAATACTTACATGTGCTGATTTTGGTACCCGTATACTAAGTCTGGTACTATCAGTCCTCGACAACGACACAGCCCTAGGTTTTATAGGTTCCGATCTTTTTATAGGTTCCTTAGTATGCGCATTAGCATTAGTCGCACGACTTCGATGAAAATTCTGTTGTTTATTCGTTGAAGGTACTGATTTCACTTCGCTCTGTGCTCTTCTGCGCCTCTCTTCTGGAGTAGTATTCGGTGTTGTATCAGACTCACAATTTAATCTGTGGAATAACACGCATTATTTAATAGTCTATTTTCTATGTATGCTATATTGTTCAAAAGTACCTCGCTCTCCTTATGCTGAAAGCTCGATTCAACTTGATTCCAGAAGATGCTGCTGGTAAAGATGATTTTACTTGTTGTTCACCTGTTTCACTGCTACTATCAGAAGCAACCAGACATCTTCCTCCAGAAGATGTTCTATCGATGTCACTGCTGTTAAAGCTACTTCGACGCGAGGACTGACTCTGAGATTTTATACTTCTAATATTCGCATTACTGCACGATCTTTGGATGCTTAAATTACGTTGAAGATTTGGACTATTCTGTAGAACACTGTTCGTTTTTGGTTGTAAATCTTTGTTATTAAAACCAATGGTTCCTTCGTGGTAACTTGCTGTACTATTAGATTTTCTTAACATGTATGGACTAGAAGAAAGAAAGTTATATTATTTTGTAAACGGAGTAATTTTGATTCTCGTCCCATCTACCTACCTGTTCTCAACGCAAGTGAAATATCCGATATTTTTGGCTTGTGGAGAAGACTTTGTTAAGTGCTTAGTCCTTTCTAGCACAGGCGAATTAACGATTTTTGTGACTGTCTTACGAGTTACGATCGGACTATTAGTTAATTTTGGCGTAGATGGTCTTAAATGGCTTAAAACAGGGCTAGTTGTGTATTTAGCTTCATCGTCTTGATAATACTTCATGCTACTTCTCCTGGACGTATTGGACTCGGTTGTGTCGGATGTATATTCTCTCCTTGAAGATCAAAACGATATATATAGCGACAATTTTCAATCGTTAGGTTTTAATTAAATTTCTATGTGCAATAATAGTATTGGTACCTGTCCAAGGAACTACTTCGCTTTCCTAAATGAAGGGAAGCAAAATCTTTGGACGGACTACTTAATTCTGCATTACCATCCTCAGTCTTAGATTTGTTTGAACTTAAGTATTTACGAAGACTTCTTCTGTTTTCGCTGACGTTAACTCTTCTAAAGAGAGATTCGGATAAACTTCCTCGTCTTGTTAATGCACCATGCACAGGTGTCCGTTGTGAACTGTGTGGAGGAGTGTTGTAACTGTTGCTGGTGTCATCATCAGATTCTCCACCGGAATCAATAAGTATGTGTTGGTTCGACATTAATCCAATTCGTTCCTTTATTCGTAAGTATGACTCCGGGTCTAAACTGCTGTCGCTTTGTTCCTAAAAATAATGTAATAATATTCAGAGACGTATAGGGACTTTTAAATCTAGGTAACAGAAACTTACATTACGACTACGAGACAGTCTTTGAGATCTAGTATGTATAGGAGACGGTATTTTGGAAGGACTTAGTGGAGGAGTGCGTCCAGTTGGTCCACCTATCACTGGTGGAAGAGAATTATGTTCTGCTACTTGAGAAGCCCATTCTGATATCCATGTATTGTTATCCCTCGAAGCACTCATCTACAAATTAACATATCTTTAATTGTTATTCAGAAACAGTTATCATGTTTATAAAGAATTATTAAGTAAGCAATAAATATTTAATATTTGAGTTTATTTACTTTAAAGCTATGAACGCATGCTTCATTGCTTTCATCTTCAGTGAAAACACCAACATTGAATACTTTGTCAATATCCATTCGCGCCTTTTCTTCATCAGTGTAATCTTTATGTATTGTATATGTCCCTGCTTCACTAACTTCACCATCAGATCCTGCATCAATATTGCTAACATTGAAAGTATCTATGTTGGTCTCAGTTGTCATATCTGGATTTACTTCCACTGTATACTTCACACTGGATAAATTGTGTTCCTTCGTGCTAATACTTTTCTTTCTAGCATAACTGATATTCGAAACTTTTTCATTGTCAGACGAATGTTCATAGTCATCTTCCTGGTCTATGTTTTTTGTATACTGTTTCTCGCTAGCAGTATCGTCATAGTTGTTAGACTGAATTCGACTTAAGTCGTTTATAGTGGCAGACTTTTGAGGGCCCCAATATGTTGTTGTATTTGTTCTCTCTGAATAAGAAAGTTCTAGAGAATGGTTTTTATGGGGAAGTTTATTATGTTTTGATTGTTCAAATGATCTAGTCATTGCATCTTCTTTTGAGTTTTGAAAATTCGTTACTTTTGCATTAGACACGGATTTTTTTACAGCACTGGATGATTTTAAAAATGATCTTGAACCTAAAAAAAATATATTACGATCATACAAAATATTTTTTATAAACCTAAAATACAAATATAAAATTTGGAAAAGAATATTAATTGTTAATGTTAATGTATAAGTTTTACAGCCACAATTGGTCAATTAAATAAAATTGAAGATTTTAATACGAATGAGGTATTAGAGACTTAAATGTGTCGACAGCCTACATACTGTGAATATATTGGAGAAACATGAGAAGAATATTAAAAGGCATAGTACAGGTGACTTCACCATGACTCATACACTACAGGTATAGTCATCCATTACACAGTATTCAGCTCTTGAAAAGGAAATGGTCTCAAATGATTTAAAAAAACAGACAAGCATTATTTTGAATAATAAAAACTCCACATATGTTTACCAAATGAAATTATTTGTTGTGCTAGCAGTTAGATGTGTTTAACTATTTTTGTGGCAAAATCCAGCTGTTTGTTTAAATAATATTCTGAATTGAACATCTATCATTTAATAAGAACCAAATTGAAAAAAGAAATGTCAATAGCTAAATTTAAAAGAATTAAGTTACCTAGCTGCTTTAATTTCTCTGACAATTGATCAGTTTTTCTTTTTGTATCATCTTCACTGCTAAAATATCCCTCAGAATGTGTACTAGAAACTTTTTGTTTTTGCACTGAATTTGAAGAAAATGATGTGCCACTTTTTCTTGGGTTAATTTCTACCTGAAAATTTAATTCCCAGTTTAGTTACATTGTGCAGTGAATTTTAAGTTTCCATTTCCACAGACAATGTTTATCTATATTTTAATAGCTTGGATTAATGTTTTAAATGCAACTTTCATAAAGATTTAAGAACCTACCTTTGAAGTAGAAAGATTTCTTTTATGCCTGGCATTATATCTTTCGAATAGATTTTGATATTTTGTGGTGTCCACTCCTTTATTGCCGAAATCAATTGTAAAAGCTAATGGAGCTTGAGATACATGACTATCTGTAGAATTTTGTGATGTTAATTCTGGATTCTGATCCTTACGGTCATTCTTTGAAAGCTTCATAGACTCGGACAAATCTTCCTTTTTATTTTCCAAATTGTCCTCCCCTTTTTTATTTTCTAATACCCGATTATCGGATAATTCGTTCGCGTAAATCTCGGGACCGTCATGTTGTGCGTATAGAATGGTTCGATCGCATTTGTGGTTGTTAATTGTTTTACTATCAAGGGACGAATAAGGATCTTGGAGGTCTTGTACGTTTTCGTTGTTCTCATGACGAACGCCGTCCTTAAATTCCGTCGAATTGCTTGCCGAAAGTTGAGTGTCAACCTCTTTGGACATGCTCTTGCCTACTTCCATATTCACAGCCATTGAACATTCTAATTTTAAACATCCGTAATTAGAATGCTCTGGTTCTCTACGACACTACTATCTATTACAATTAATTCGTAAATGCCACTCCTATAATTACATTTCACTGGTTGACGGTAACGTCATACAAAATCCAATATAGTACAAAATTTCTCTGACACATCGACACAGGTGCGTCTATCGTACGCCATTGACGGCAAAAAGTGTCAACATTCACGATTACCAGTGCAAAGATAGAAAATGTTCCTAACTTCGAACCTAAAGCACCTGCAACATTATACAGTAGTGCCTCACCATATTGCGCCATGCCAGGGGCAAAAGACTCAGAAATTTGAGGTATGATACAGAAACTGCCTTTCTCTGATTGGTTGACGCTCCACAGCTAAGCAGTGCTGCCCTCACAATTTTAGACGAAGAGAGGAAGTGGCAAGTGAGCAAGAAGCACATCAGCACAACACAAGCGAAACCAAACACATAGCGACCACAATGTAGCTTGTCTCTCTTTACCATGCTTGCGGTCTCACTCTTTTCGCGCATCCATACGCCTGATGCTCCATCTGAAACACGCGGCGCGATATTCAACTTGTACTTTTTGCCTCATAAAATCATCGACCACATTTGCCAGTTCCCTGAAAATCTTTTGACAAATTTGCAGGATCTGGGTAAGGTTATCATTGTATTGGCGTGAATTCAACAATTAAAAGTTGTCAATGATACAAAAAAAGTTACATCGTTTCATGGAACACATATAACACCGAACATTCACATAACAGTGAACACAACGTAATAACATCATTTATAATCAAAAAAGAGTAAGACAAAACAAATACATAAATCCACACACTTTATTTAAAAATCATACAATATATTTGTTGCAGCCTTATACTCTACAAAACACATTACAATTTGTAACATTTTTTGAATCAAGGATGATACCGATTGCCCAGGTCTCACCGCGTGTCCGCGAGTGACCGCGAGTGTCCGCGAGTGTTTGTGGTTGCTGAGATGCAGAGATGCAGAGATGCAGTGGATATGTTCCAGACTTCTTGCTGTTGCAGAACTACAAAGTAGCCGATACCTGTCATCAAGTAGCAAGTCAATATCCAAAGGCATTATTTTTATTAGAACGTAGAAACTGTAAAACCTTTTAACGAGTACAGTGACCAAAGGGTTGCCCGGCAATCCTTTGAGTGGTAATCTGTTTCCTAGTTAGGCAGGGTCTTTCTGCACGTCGCCATTTTTTACGATTCTTCCAACTGTCAATCATTTTATTTCGAAGCTACCGAAAAATTCATCTTTTACAACGCGCTATTATCACGACACAAATGTCAAGAAAATTATATTGGTACGTTTACTGTACCAATATATTCAATCATTTTCTGCCAATTAATTGCCGATTAGAGATCACGTGCAGAAAGACGGTCCCCGTTAAGTAAAGTATATTTGATAAACTTCAGAATAAGATTTGCTTTTTTTTCTTATGAAATTCTTATTAAACACATTCTGACAGATTTTCAAATTATTATTATCGAATCGTCATTTACCATTGTCAAATCATTGTTAATATCGAGTGAATATTTTGACAGATTTTGAAATTATTATTATCGAACCGTCATTTATCATTGTCAAATCATTATTAATATCGAGTGAATATTTAAACATACTTTGGAATTATTCTTATGAAACTACATTATTAGACGTCCTGTTTTTTCAATGAATTTCAAGTGTTGTCCCAACCCGAAAAACTAATGACAGTTTTTAGGTAGGATTTTCAGAGATTTGAAGTTCTATGCTCGTTGCTCGAATACTTTCCGAGTGCCCAAGGTTACTCGGGAGGGTGCGAGCAACGGCGCATAGAACGGTATTTTATACTAATAGCGATTGACAATGGTAGCGTATCGTGCACGACGTAAAGTCCACTCGTGTATGTGTGTGGTTAGGAAGTGGACTTTGCGTCGGTTTTTTCAAATCGGAATTAGCTCGAACGAAACATATTCCATGCGA
>CM052164.1:6417090-6472112 GCA_028455555.1 Augochlorella aurata | reverse complement strand
AAGTCATTTTGACTGCTTTTCAATTTCGATTAGAAAAATAATTATGTATATGATGACGCAGCTTCTTAAAATTTTGTGACTTTTTCTACAACATATAAATGCGTCTATTAATAATTGTAGTTGCCTCCCCCCTCCTTCAGTTCCGAATTTATATATGTGGTATACCTACATTGACTAAAAGCAGTCATTTTGACTGCTTGGGAAATTTTAACCTGTTCGGCTCTGGATTGGAATAACAGTTGTTACTACGTCCTACTCCACCACATCTTAAGTAGAATTATTACTATTATTATTGCTACTACTGTCGGGATTTATGGCGGAGGGGGGGAGGGGGGCATGTGTTTGGGATTTTCGAAATTGGCTACAGTGTGGGCCTGTCACCTGTACTTCAGGAAACGACATTTTCAATCGTCCCAAGGCACATGGCCGACCTTCGTAGACTTTTAGTACAATTGCCCTGCAATAAATGCTGCAATAAATGGATCCTCTACAAAGAAACGATAGGTATACAAATAGAACGAAAAGAGTTCTTGTTTCAGTTAGCAGAACAGCTTTCCGCCGATTACACAGCTGCAAGACAGAATAATTCATCAGAAAATCCAGAAGACCCAGAAATATCAACTGCAACATTATCAAATACAACATGTTCTAATAAACGAAAAATTTGTCAAACACGACTTTGCCACAATAATAAAACAAATAATGTATGTGACAAATGTCAAAAGTATGTTTGCGGAAAATGTACGCATAAAAAGATTTCCACTTTCATTTGCTTAAAATGTACAAATAATTTTTACAAATAAATTTTTTTTATTTTTAATACTTACTAATAACTTGTATGACTGTAAATACTATAAAAAATATTAAAAATTAATTTTAAACAATTTTCTTTACACATTAGTCACTCTTTCACAAAGCAGTCATTTTGACTGCTTTCAGTCAATGTAGGTATATACGGAGTCTCCGTCTTTCTAAATCGCTCAGGGGCCTCCGACCCACGAGAGCGCCCGTGGGGGGCACGAGGTGTAGCGTCGCCGAGTTACCCGAATCGCTGATTTTGTAAATATGTCGAGTAATTATTGCGTTAGCTTCACTTGTTCGCACCTCGTTCTTAACTTTGACACAGCCTTCTATTGTGGCGATCCTGCTTGCGCAATCTCTCGGGTAAGTCCAAACGTATATCCGATATTCGGCGAGTTATCATGCGGCATGGGACATTCAAATGTGCGCCCTCCTCTCGGGAAGGCGCTTCTCCTTTCGCTTTTCAGCATGTAAGTCGACCTTGAGTCCATCTCAGATGGCGGGGCGCTGGGGGGAAGTGTCCAACTCGGCGTTTGCGAGGGTGTACTTTGAGTTAACATTCCAATTGGTAAAGCGTCGAATATTGAGATCTGCGAGGCTCCGAAACTTGCGCAAGCATTGCACGCGTCGCGTCACCCTCGAGCCAGAGCCTTCTGCTCTAGCTCGCTTTTGTTTTTCGATTTGAAAGAATCAGAGCCTTCTGCTCCGATTCATTTCGGTCCCCGTGGATCGGAGACTTCTTCTTTGATCCACTTTTGGTCCGCAATAATTACTCGATGTATCTGCGTGCGAGCGTCCTAGTTGATAGTTGCGTGCGTTAGTTTGTTAAGAATCGTCGTTGTAAGAAAGGGAGCCATAGCGAATACCGGCTTCGTTCTGACTCCCTTTCGGGTCTCTGAAGCAGCAACCTCCTCGTGGTGAGACCCGGGCAATCGGTATCATTCTTGATATAAAAATTGTTGCAAATTGCAATGTGTTTTTTTATCAAGAATGATACTGAGCTAATAGCTGCAAATTAAAAGATCCTTTTTGGTATTGTAAAGTAGAGTATAAGGCTATAGCAAATGTATTTTATGTGTTTCAAGTGAAGTGTGTGGATTTATGTATTTGTTTCGTCTTACTCTTTTCTGATCATAAATTATGTTATTATACTGCATTGACTGATTATTAATTTATAGAAAATTAATTGTATTCCTTAATAAGTCTATGGTGATATGTGTCGTTTATATTGCACTGGGTATAACCTTAGCTTTCATATTGAGCATGTTAGAAAGATACAGCATTCATATTCATATTCGTGGTGGGTGGTGGTATACCGCTGGCGAAAAGTACAAGTCGAATATCGCGCCACGTGCCTCTGATGGCGCGCCAACCGAATGGATGCGCGAAAAGAGTAAGACCGCAAGCACGATAGAGTGTGACAAGCTACATCGTTCGTCGATGTGACTTGTTCCACATGTAGTTGTACTGATTCCATGTTTTCTTTCTTACTCTCTGTTTTCCTTCTTTTCCACTGACTGTGAGGGCAACACTGTCTCACCAGTAAATTGCCAACCAATCAGAGCAAAGTAAATTTCTATGTTAATCATCGCTAATGGATCGAACTGTGGCTTGGAGGTGTGCAGAAGTAGTACCCGTTACTGTATTATAAAATAATTTCAAAAGTTTTTAAAACACATTTACTAAAAGATTTAAATTATATTATATACTAAATATAATTTACGAAATCGAAACTCCAAGTGTATAATAGAATATAAATTATTACATGTACATCTGTACATTAATAAAAATATTAAAAATTAATTGTTTGAAATTTGAAATGTTGCCGCGCTTTTGCAACAATTTAAATTTCTCGCATGCAACCTCTCCTTCCTTTTTTAACATAAAGAAACCATAGAGCATATATGCTCTAGATAGAAACAGTAACTATCTAAAAGTTCATAAGGACATGAATTCCGAGGATACGACTATTAAATTTTTGAGCGAGAGTTTCGTGTCTAGTTACATTTTATGGTTCAACAGTGTAGAGCAGGAAGCAGTGCTCTCGTAGAGCGTCGCTGGCACTCTGTGTTGTGAGTTCGAAGAAGTAGTGTGTGGCGTGGTGAACGCTATTCTCGATCGGCGTTGATATTTAACGTTTTCGGTTCTACGCGGTCTTCCTAGTTTATTGTGTCTTGCATGACGTTAGATTTGTCTTTGTCAGGAGGGCGTGCAATTTTCACGATCTCCGTACGGTTATCTGCGTGACGATGCCAAAGAGAAAGAATCAAGCTCTTATAGATTCTGACAGTAGTGGCAGTGCGTCGGAAAGTGGCTCGGATTTAGAAAATGTAAATGATATAACCTTACATAAAAATCTCGTGTTGCATATCGGCTATACTGCATTTTGAATTCACTTTCCGCTCGTCGGGAGCTGAGCTCACGATATTAATAGTAACTTTATTTGTGTTGAACCGATTTCATATTGTTGCTATCAGTTATTGTCAACGATATACGAATGAAAATTATTTTACATAACCTGTAGTGCTGCTAGCGGATACGCATTCAAGTTTCTGCATGTACACTAAATTTTTATTTGATTTTAAGAAGGAATGCACATTTTTAAATATACATGGTCTGTTCTAAAAGAAATATTACTAAATGAAGTGTGAAGTTTGTGTACATATATACTGTTGAAAATAGAGATTAAACAACTATATAGTTCCTGTATTAATCGATTAATTGAATTACAATGTAGATATACTATATTCTAGAAATGTATACAATATGTAGTTCAAATATGCATCAGATTTGTTTTGCAGTACATACTATTTAATATATATGAAGAATGTTTGACATTTCAATTCGTCACTTTTTATTTGGATTAGGACTTGTTATCACTTGCTAAAAAGAAGAAAGGCAAAAGTCAAGATGACTCTCAATCGAATGAAGACACAGGAACTACCAAGAAGGATAACAAACACGATTCAGACACGTCAGATTCTGATGATGACTGGGGTGCAAAGGCTGGTAAAAATAAGAAAAAGAAAGTGCCAACTAAAAGAAATAAACGAAAGATGACAAAATCTAGTAGCGAAGAAAGTGCTGGTGAAAAGGAGCCTGAGAAAGTTTCTGAACCAGAGGAAGGTAATTTTGAGAATTGAGATTAAATATCTAGATAACTTAATACCCATGACGCTAAGTAACCATATTTTCAGGTGAGGTTTCAGACTCGGATGCCAGTGTGTCTGATTCCAGTCAGGAAGAATTCAATGATGGCTATGATGACAAATTGATGGGAGATGCTGAAGACCAAGCCAGACTTGCTCAAATGACGGAGAAGGAACGTGAACAGGAAATCTTCAAACGTATAGAACAACGAGAAATAATGAAAACAAGATTTGAAATTGAAAAGAAGCTGAGAATGGCCAAGAAGCAAGAATTGAAAAAACAAAAAGAATCAAGAAAGAAGGAAAAGAGTGCAGAAGAGAAAAAAGTAGATAGAGCTCCAGATCCTAAAGAAAGAAGTAAAGATCGTAAGAAAACAATAGAAGAGAAGCAAGATAAAAAGTTCCATGCAATGTCGCTGTTGAAAGCTAGAAGAGAAGAGAAAAAAGAAAGAGGTATAGTAATTTATACATTGTAAGTGACTTTAAAAATTATCTTCATTTTGTCTTCCTTTATTAGAGGAAAAAGAGAAACAAAGGATAGAGCAACAGCAACAACAA
This sequence comes from Augochlorella aurata, assembly GCA_028455555.1. Lineage (NCBI taxonomy): Eukaryota > Metazoa > Arthropoda > Insecta > Hymenoptera > Halictidae > Augochlorella > Augochlorella aurata. The sequence goes on along the minus strand of CM052164.1, from coordinate 6,467,604 downwards.
TCGAAGGACATTGAAGAAGAAGAATTAGAAGACGATCACAAAGGTGGAAACAAAACAAAACTCAAGGCATCTGATATTTATTCAGATGACAGTGGCTCATCAGATAGCGGTGAAGATGAAGAAGCCCCTAAACCATCGTCTCACCGTAGATCATCTTCAAGCGATAGTAGAGACTCTGATTCCGATAACGATAAAAAGTCCGTAAATCTATTTTTAAGTAAGTAAGTAGTCCATACTTTAATGATGCTCATTATGTCTTTGTAATTTTCTAGATCTGTCACTAGTAATAAAGCCAAACCGAAGAAACCAATATATGTTAGTACCAAGGAAGATCTCAACAAAATTAGATTATCACGTCACAAAATGGAGAGATTTGTACACTTACCTTTCTTTGATAGAGTAGTACAAGGTTGCTTTGTTAGAATTGGAATTGGAAATAATAACGGGAAACCCGTCTACAGAGTGGCCGAAATTAGCGGAGTCTGTGAAACAGGAAAGATTTATCAACTCGGTGGTACTAGAACAAATAAAGGCTTAAAGTTGAGACACGGAGCTCAGGAACGCGTTTTTAGATTAGAATTCGTGTCAAATCAAGAATTCACAGAATCTGAATTTTTCAAGTGGAAAGAAACCTGTGCGTTACAAGGAATATCCATGCCCACATTCGAAGAAGTTGATCAAAAATTAAAAGATATCAAGGAAGCTTTAGTTTATGAATTCAAAGAAGAAGATATAGAGAAAATAGTACGAGAAAAGGAAAGATTTAAACAAAATCCATATAATTACGCGATGAAGAAAGCACAACTTATGCGAGAAAGAGATGCAGCTAATTGCAGAGGAGACGACGAGACCGCTAGTCGACTGAATCAAGAATTAAGCGAGCTTGAAGAACGTGCCTCAGAGCTTGATAAAATGCGCACTGCTACAATATCTAGTATATCTTATATTAACGATCGTAATCGGAAAAAGAATGTAGAAGAAGCGGAAAAAGCTATTATGGTTAGTAAAAATATTTTATGTTGCGTTGCGAAAGTATTTAAATTTCGTGAGCATTTAAAAATGATGTATATTTCTATTGCTGCAGGAAGAAATTAAAGCTAATAAAGGTAAAAAAGTAGATGATCCATTTACTAGACGTAGCACAAAGCCAAGAATGGTTTACAAACCCGAAGATGACGACGTAGCAACGGCAGCTCCAGTAACTGACAAAACGGCACCTCAACAAGCGGACACTGTGTCAGCAACTAACGAAAAAGAAAATGGTCAGGAGACGAAGAAAAAACAAAGTACTGAAGACCTATTCAATGCTCACGATTTTGACATAACAATAGATTTGGAAGTACCAATACCGAGTAAGTTGTGTATTATCAAATTTTTCTCTTTGAAAATATGTAACGTAAATTTTTGTACAATATGTCTCTTTTTTTTTAGATAATCCCGTTAGTGTACTGCCGAAGCCTATTAGCAATATTAAAGACACAGGACCGCGACGATCGCTAAATTTAGAAGATTATAAGAAAAAACGAGGACTTATCTAACGTTCTTTTAGATCTAGAAGTCAAAAAGATATTTCAAGGATAAGTTCTAAACGTAATCATGTAGTTATGAAACTATACACATTGGTTCTTGGATATCCTGATTAATTGTACAACCAAGGCCAAAATCCTGTGGCAGTTGACTGAGAAACTAATTTACGTATAGTTCTCATATGACGTTACTGTTTTGTTATATTGACTTCTTCTTTTCAAAAAGATATAGGTGGTTCCTACCATATAGTTATTATACTTGCGTGATCATAGTTGCTGCATTCTGTATGATGAATGCAATGTCATTATTCGTAAAGGTATGTTTTACATCTTAAAGAACGCTGTTATAAGTACTTAAAAAAAGTATTATGATTTGATTTATTTAAGAACTTTGTTATTGCATTTGTTCCCCTCTATCGGTAATGCGAATTTTTCATCTTTCATTGAAAATATAAATATTTTTCATCCTACCGAAAGGAGAATAAAAACATTAGAACGTAGAACTATTTATATCTCGATAAAAAGTAATGGCGAATAAACAGTTCGGATAACGAAAATCAAGCTTATAGATACACTAATCATAATTTACATATATTATTACATGATCTTTCTTGTGTTCTGTACGGTAAAATAAATATTAGTATGCGACTACCTTAAAAAAATTAGATAAACATTTAGACAAGCATTAGATAAACATCAAAAGAGCTATTAATTATGTATACAATTATTCGTTACTCGATATCAGAACATTATAAAAATATATTAACCATATTTTTTTATTCTTCTGCAGTGTTTCTTGAATGTTAATTACACTGCGAATTACTGCCAATATAATCTGGCTATGGAAGCTTCAACATGTGTTTTACAAAAGAAATTGTACATATTCTCTAAAGGATTTAAATAATTTAATGGCTAAATTTACGCAATATATATATATATTGCTCTACAAATAATGACAAAAAATATTTTTAGATGTATACTTTTCTTTCGTCTAAGTTAAAAAAATAATTATTGTTAACTTCATCCTATCAAAATAGGTAAATACTATATAAATTATATTATGCTAGTGATTTTTACTAATATCTACAGAGTATTAAGTATCGTTTACTGTATTCCATCTGTCCATTAGATAATTCTTTTTACTCATGATCATGGATATGATATCTTGAATAAATAAAGTTTCATACTTTACATTAAAAAGGTGCATTCTTTAATTACATATATTTATTCAGACACTAGGATAGCCGAAAAGATAGATATTTGTCCGATAACAAGTAATACCAGTATGAAATTTTATTTATTCAATATTTCAAAACTTGTTTAGTATGACAATTTCCAGAATCATACGTGCTTATACGTATATTAATATAGAGTGCTGATTAGAATGTATTGTCAAAATGCAGCATGTATTTATCAATATCCACAAATTTGCCAAAATTGTACATATATGTATTTAAGCAGTATACTATTAAAAAGTTGTAGAATAATTAATACTTTCATTTACATAAAAGTAATTTTACGGTTTATTTTTTGTGGAAGTTTAGAATTCAGTAGATTATTTTCAAAATGAATTGAATTTTATAAAGACTTATATATAATACTCAGTTTTTATATTAATGTGTTGTAAATATAATATACATTATTTTAAGCTAGCTTATTCTGTTTGTAATTCCATAGTTTTTTGTCCTATTTGATATTGTATATTACTATGCGTTAACAAAATTACCTAATGATTCTGACACAAAAGAACTCAACGAATTGTATTTAAAAAAAACTTTTTATTGTATTAAATGCAAATGTAAGATGTACAATGGTTCACGATTACATGTCAGTATTTAGAGATATGACTGTATCTTGTATTTCACATCTATGCAGAAATAATATTTAATCATATTTTGTTATATCTAAGCTGAAATATATTCATGTGAATACTTTAATCTGACTTTTAATTTTTCAAATTCAGAGTCATAGGAATGATGGTAAAAACGCGCCAATGATACATTTGAACATCGGAAGCTAATTATAAATAAAAAGACTATAAGTGTATTCCAACATGAAATCAATTTAATAATGTACAAGGGGATCCGAAATGAAAATCATTTATAATTTGCATGTGAGGAAAAACTAAATGCTTGTGCATGTGTCGAATGGTCGCGTTTATCTACAGTGCGTAAACAATCATCGAATAACCGAGATTGTGCTGTCGCAATTCGATATTTTTTGAAACTGCCAAACTATGTTGCGCGTCGTGCGCACGCAAGCCATGCTACTTGCGCACGGAACGACGCGCGACGTCTGTATGCGGTCGCTTGCATGCCGCTGCCCATATAAGGTAATTTCCCCACGTCCCTCGCGATGATTGGCCAATTTGACCGGCAGCTCGTATCGATGATTAATTCTCGTAAATTACATGTTATTGTTACATGATTCGATGACACGACCATCTCAACACTCGAAGAACCTTATCAATTCACCGTAATCTCAAGGCAAGCTGGAAATAAATCGTTTTTTAGCTAAAACTAAAAGCTGTGCGTGCAACCGGCATAAGCGCGCCGTACAACGCTTGCGCATTGGAACTGTCCTGCCGGTTTGAAAACAAAATCCACCTTGAAACAATGTTAATTCGCTGATTTGTTGTGAAAAAAGAATAGAAAAGTCGAGATAACACGGTCTCCTAACGAATTTTCAGGCGAAAAGCCCGTATGAAATGAATCAGGAATATTCGTTAGTTACAGGCTGGCCAATCAAGACCGAGTTAATCAGAAGTGCGCGCGCGCAGGCGTAGGGATACAGGATTCGCAGAAAGCTGGCTGTGAGAGGAGCCTCCCTTCCCGTTCGTTCGTTCGTTCGTTCGTGAGCCGCGACCCCCGCGACTGGACACTGCACCTATCCAGTTCCACCAGAACCGAGGCCCTCGCGAAAGTGTAGGTTAAAGTGCTTGTTTACGTGATTTTCCTCACCGGCTACGATATCACGAAATGGTAAATATTCTACTGTGCATGCATCCGCCTTCCGAAAAATGTCAACGATCCCTATGGGGAAAACCGGTACGGCACACGGGTCACTTTGTGGTTATGGCCGAAGCAGACGCGCCGGTCGCCATTTCTGTCCCGGCAATACGCCGCGAGAACGATCGCTTTCTTCCTTCGGCTACGCCGATCCGCTGATTTTCTTCGCCGCCGATCTGCTCGTTCCGCGTGTGCTATCGATTTTCACGCGTTTTATGGACAGATCAACGGGAACTCGATACTTCTCTCGCTTAGGTGAGATTTTAACGTGCCAATCGCGATATTCGTCGCTTCCAGGAAACGGATGATTCATTTCCAGCTTCGCGATACCGACAGTCCCAGACTCAGAACGGAGTAACTGTGATCTTAGTGACGAACAAAAATATTCCATACCGCCGACTAAAATATCGCTGTTTTCGTTGGAATGCATTGAATCGCATGGGAATCATTCTCGGCGAAATTTTTGCGGTCTGTCGCAATATTTAATTGCAACGATCGGGAAAATCATTCGTTTCATGGGAACAACGTTTCCCCAGTTTAATTGTAATATTCCAAACGATTCATCGTGCCATTTCGCTGTGCCACATGCTTCGGATTAGTGTAAACTGTTCGATGTAATCGAAACTTCGCAATTGGTTTCGCACGGATTGAAATAACACTTTTGCATAATTTAACTGCCGTTGAATAAATTCCGAAAAACCTGTTTCAATTTCGTCCTGTACGTTTCGCATTGATTTCGCGTAGTCGACGTTGCAAAAATGTACTCGAACGCTGTTATCATCGTGCGATTTCGTCACGAGCACGAATATTTCGCGAATTTCCGTCTGAATTGCCAAAAATTTATATAACGAACATAAGTTAATGCCAAATCGGACTATCCAATGACCGTGGACGACGTTAAAATATCGAACTCCATTATCGATCACCTGCTGCCTTCTTTCAACCGCATCCATGTATTTTATCTTTTCGAATTTCATTAATCGTTCCACCATGTATGGTTTATTCCTCTTCTTCGATTTCACGTGAGGATCGAAATTGTGAAAACACGGTTGCACAAGTGCAAGATAAATTTGTACAAAGAACCAATACGATTACTTATTTCTACGAAAACGAATCGATTGCATCGTGGAATCAGTGTTTTCTCCAGTTGTTTATCAGTGTTTTATCTAATTTATCTGTTAGTTACAGTTATCGTTGATGTTAAGCTGTATTTTTGCGAGTATTTGCCTAGAATTACTTTGGCTTTTACAAATAAAATCCAACATGTTACGAATTTCGTAAAAATTTCTGGTGTCGCTTAACGATTAAAAATTCCACAGCGACTCCTTTCACGGACGACGCGTCAGTCGAAGTTCCGGAAGAATTAATTATGTAGTCGCGTTCCGTTTCCGGCAAATTGGCGACAGAAACTTAACCATGTGAAACTGGCGCAAGTAATAGCCACCGTTCTCCAAATAACTTTTAAATATTTAGGCTCGCTACTGATAGATGCTTTATCCTTGGTAATGAAGAGTTGGGTTTTCCTGTAAAACTAACCCCCCGCCCTCTTCTTGTTTAGCCTCGAGGATGACAGTGAACTACAAGAGAAGTTCTGGTAGAGAGGGAAAAATTCAATGAGCCCGTAAGGAGGTCGGTTCTTGCAGGCCAGTGACTCTCAAAGTTCACTGACGCCTTCGTAAACGTGGTGAATAAGCTGATTATCCTCGACATTGTGATGGTCAATCTTATTCGTTGAACTATTCTATTCATATAATCATGTACCATTTTTTTTCTTTCGTTGTATTGGTCAAGCAATCTACTATTTGTACTCTTTCTGAATTTTTCTCACTCCATTACTTCTGATCCTTAAAATTTAATCTACAATCTTTAGTGGAGAGCGAAACAAATTTTTGGAGCAATCATGTATTACGTATGTTCTTATTAGTCATCGATAAACTACCCGAATTTTGATAAACATGGTCAAAAGCAGAAGGTATCTATGTATCGCATGACAGAGGTGAAACACCGGTCGCTCTCTTTTTATTAACCGCTGAGCGATAGAGTATGAAACCGTACATGTAAACGACCAGTTTACTCGGCAGTGAAACAGCCGACCATGTCGCTCCTTGTCGGTGAATCATCTTCCGTTTGACCTTGTGCCACACACAAGAGACGTTTACAACAACGCCCTAGAGGGAGCCAAGTCTGGCCCTAACCGGCATCCCCCGTCGTGCCAGAATATCGACCGAGGAATTGCATCCTCCATACACTGGCTATCCTCCAACCACGTTACACTTTTCATCGGACCCTTTTGCACCCCGATCGACCCTTTACACGTTTACTATTCTATACACGTGAAACTCTAATCATACGCAGAAATATATTTCCCTTTAATATGATTACCGTACTGCAGATCTCTAACCAGAATCCCATTATTGTACGTCATTTTATGAAAATTAAATAAGAAACGAAAGATATCTTGCGGTAAATATGAGATCATATGAAATAATATGCATGTTTCCTTGTATTTAAACAATTATAATCAGTTTAATCATTACTAATTGTGCAAATATTCTACTTTATTGAACGATACGTATATATTGGAAGCGTTGCAGTCTTATCAATTTTCTAGAACCAAGTATGAGCTTCTCGACTTGTAGTAATCATTATTATTTAAAGAAATAATTCAGAATCATTTCTTGATGTCTTGAACGATCTTTCCAATAAATGAGTTGTTGTTCAAGTGCGTTTAGACTGGCAAAAGATCCGCTCTTCCTTTAAATATCGAATTACGTCCTCGACGACTAATTTTAGCGGTTTTGCAATTCCTTGTTTACTGCAACGGATCCTTGTTCCTTCCTTATGTTTATCAATACTGTGAACCATATTTTCTTACAGATCAAATAGACTTTTTCGATTCGAAAGCGTGTTGATCCTAGACGAAAGCCGTTCAAAAATAGCTATCCCACTTCGAACTTTTCACTCTGCGTGTTGCGCATCTGTGGCGTTTCTTCCCCTCTCCATCAACCCCTCTCTCACTTTTCTCTCCCCTCTCCCCTCTCTATCTGGTTCGCATACACGCACGCAGAACGCAGCATATCTCATCTCTCTCCCTTAGAATCTTCGCAGCGAGTACGTCATGGTCGTATTTTACGAATTTTCACAGAGTGGCAGAAACACATAATCGAATAGTCTTCTCTGTACTGTGTGGCACGTGCCCACAGGCAACAGATAACTTTAGAAATGGACGTTGGATCTGTTTTAGCATCGGATTCATGCGTGGGAAGACTTTATTTCGGTACGTCCCCCACGTTTTCCCGCGAAATAAGCTTAAACGGCCAGACTAGCCGACGTTAGTGCAACGCTGATAGCGTTGATACTGGCACTGCCCTCCTCGTCAGCCAACGACGGCAATGCATCTGGATATAGGAAGATGTCTAACGCCCCCGTAAATCTTTGCCGCAATGTACCAAAAGGGGAATCTCACTTATCGACATAAAGGGTGGAAAAGTTCTGAGGATTAATTCTCGACACCCTTTGATCTTTGAAGAGGTGTGAACTGTTTGTTGATGATCCACTTGCAGTCGAGTACAGCGATTATTTTGTATACACCAATTCTATGTTCAATTACATGTACCATCATTAAAATATAAACCTCTATCCTAATGCCATGATAACACGTTACATGAATCATACGATGAGTTACAAGATACTCATCGCGATATCGATTAAAACGTGTGCAATTAAGTTTTGTAAACAAACCTTTCATCGAGCTATTACGCAACGTATTGTGACTTGGTACCTATGATTTGTCTTCGCTGACAATGATTGCATGTGAAACGCGTTTTGTACAGTTCTTGTCGTCGCAAACTTGATTAATTTTCTGTTTGCTTAGGCATCTGGAGTAACTGTGGCCGACGTTTGTAAGACAACGTACGAGGAGATTAAAAAAGACAAAAAACATCGATATGTAATCTTTTACATTAAGGACGAGAAGCAAATCGATGTTGAAGTGATCGGACCTCGCGATGCCGCTTACGATGCCTTCCTCGAGGATTTGCAAAAGTGTGGCAGCGGAGAATGCCGCTACGGTCTTTTCGACTTTGAATACACTCATCAGTGTCAGGGTACATCCGAGGTAATGGTTCTACTATCTTTTTCAATGATTAATTCATTTGTTGGCTTATAATTAGCGTGAACATTCAAACGGTGATTGTTTAATTTTCAGGCCTCCAAGAAACAAAAATTGTTCTTGATGTCGTGGTGTCCCGACACGGCCAAAGTTAAGAAGAAGATGTTGTACTCGAGTTCTTTTGATGCTTTGAAAAAATCCTTAGTCGGTGTGCAAAAGTACATACAAGCAACAGACCTTTCAGAGGCTTCTGAAGAAGCTGTGGAAGAGAAGCTCCGAGCCACTGACAGGAATTAGGAGTATATCAGCGGAATCCAAAATTAATAATATTAAACGAGAGAAATCAAGTGAAAAACAATACGCAAATTCCCTTCCCCAAAAATAATGCTCTGTACCGTCGTTGCGTCGAAGGTTCATGTTTTTACACATTTTTCACTTTTAAACGGAAACGATTACCAAGTATTTGCGCTACATGTATTTAGTCATTGGGGAGCGTAAACATTAGCAGAAAAAAGAACGTAAAAGGAAAAAGCAGAAAAAACTATATAAAGAAAAAAATCACTTTTCATACTGCGAAACGTGTGAATCTGTCTGATATAATATTAATATTATACTATTATTATAATTATAAGAATAACTTGTAAAAGAATAACAGTTTACAACCAGTCAGGCAGTAAGATTGAAAGCATTACACTTTTGTCATCGGCTGTATAATGTTTAAATTAAATTCATTTCATAATGACTTCACGTGAAACCTCGTTAGTAAGTCCCACATTTTCCTAATGTTGCGTGAAATTCTATTATTTGATTTGTTATTAAAAAAGAAACTGAAGAAACGTATTATTAGCGATATTGTTTGTACATGATAAGTTTATCATTTTATACATAAAATAAATTTTGCTCCAATTATTTTCTACAATTTTTATATTAAATTTTTGAAGACCAATTCGATTACGGTCATTTTTTGTTAGCACGATTGATTAAAAAATGTTTTGCGTTCATTGTTAGAACCATAACTTAACAAAAGTTTCATTTTTATTACCACGTGGAGAACAGTAAATTGTATAAAGTCTTTATACTTGTACCTATATATATTATACAACTTTATTAAGTTCCAAAAGGTTCAGTAACATTAAATTGCTATCTTGGATAATATTTTCGCGTTGCTTTAATATTATACTTTTTATATTTTTACGGCATCTCTTCTCAAATTGAATATTTTTTATTAATTTATACTACATACTCCTACGATGTAGGAAATCTAAATAAATATTTAAAAGCTGACGTAGCTGTAACGTACTCGTGAATGCATAATTATAATTTTCTGTCAAAAAAATCTATCGTAAAAGAAAGAAATGAAAAATGCGGCTAATATATTGCGAAATGTTTAATTGTTTTACTTTATTACTTTTTTTTATGAAATAGCAGGTGACATTGGAATAATAAATATGTTATAAATATTTGATTGCAAAAGCAAACACTTATGGTAATATGAATATACATACTCCAAGCTGCACTCTACTGTGAAAAGTATGTATAGTATTTTTCTTGAAATTTTCACTTTTATTGGAATTTACATAACTGAAAATTCAAAAGGAGTTGTTTCTTGAATTATGTTATAAATATTTTGTTACGTTTGTAATTGAATATTTTACTCTGAATTTCCAAATACGAATAGATATATTCTATCTTTTCTAGTCATAAATTATAATAAATTAACTTACAGTGTATCTGTTCTATTTTTATGTTTTTACTGCAATAATAAATTACAGAAAAGACAGTTTAGTAAAATTATGATTGTGACTACTCTATACTGACGTACATAGTTCATGGTAAAAGAAGGCGTGCACTGTGTACAATACACCGCAGCCGTTTGTCGATGTGTCAATTTGACACATCAAATGACACACAAATGATATTGAAGTTGTTATTATCATTATAATGCTTTTCAAAACATTATTATGTCTCCAAACATGGTAAAAAGAAATGTGAGCCGATAAATAAGCTAGGTGCTTTTTTCTACGTATCGCATCGTGCCGCTAACAAGGTAATTCAATATGACTTTGGTGACATTTTTATGCTACTATTTCTAACGACTGCAATCATTTATTGATGTCAATATGACATTATGTATTTTAATGTGGCAGGTTTTTTAAAAAATTTGAATTATTATTCATATTATACATTGTTTAATTATATTGTTATACAAACAGCATTTGCCATGACAACACCCATGTGTGAAGATGGTGGCCCCTTAAGAGAATGGGCACCCCTTGCTTTACTCTTACAACAAATACCTGCCAAGATTCAAAATGGGTTATTTATGCATAATATTAACTTCACATGTATTGATGCGCTACCTGAATTTATTGCAATCGGAACAAATCATGGAATGGTTTATTGGTTTAATCGGGAGAAGCAAGATCTTCAAAGACTTCAATGCGAGGTATACTTGAATACATTTTCAGAATTCATAGACAAATTTATATTGACAGAAAATTGTATTGTTAATCAGAATGTAAACTCAAAAATCACATGTATACAAGTAATATCAACTGTGGACTATATGGTTGCTGCTGGTAACGAACACGGTGTTGTAACAGTATTTCAAATACCCAAAAATCCTCCAGATTCATTACCAGATAGTTTGAAACCAAAGCAAAAGAAACAGGTGGAAAGATATAGTATTAATGGTTTGCATAACAGTGCAGTAACAACAGTTGAGTGGTCCAAGAATGGCATGAAGTTGTTTAGTGGAGATCAGGATGGTTTAGTGGTATTGACTGAAATTGATTTTTATATGGTATGTTACAAAATATAGGTATTATTATGTATATAAATAGATAAATCATGTTCCTAATGAAAATGTTTACTAGCATTTGTCCAAGTCATCTGAATTGCTTAATGAAAAATATGCAGTGGTACAGCTGAGTTATCAACAAGGTTTATTGTTGGTTTCAACAACACTCCGTACAATACTAGTAAATAGAAATGAGAACGGAAAAGTAACACAAGTTGGCCAAAAAGAGCGTAAAACGTTAATATCGAAATTTCAATATATAATTCATAAAATTGTTACAATACAATTTCTGTAATAACTTCACATTGTAGATTAGGAAAATTAGGAGCTGTGTTTGGATGTCGACAAAATTATGTACAGGATACAGTAATCTATGCAAGCAGGCCTGGTCTACGTTTATGGCAAGCTGATAAAACTGGAACTGTGTTGAAAACGCTTATCTTTAAGGACGCTATTCGATCCGGTCATACGGAAGTAGAACTTCTGAATCCTGCACCAGAGAGTTCTAAAAAGAATCGTGGAGAACCTACATTCGGTGTTATTTTACCCTTTTGTGATGATTTGTTAATCACATATAGCGACGATATTATATACGTAGTAAACCCACAGACAATTGCTATAACGTCCATTGTAACCGATTTGCGTCGGGTCACCGATGTTGCTTGTACTAAAGATGAAATATTTGTCTTGGAGGGAGAAAGGAGTATTATACGCATAGCATATTATCCAGAAACTAATATGTTCTCAACAGGTATGTGATTGCTTTCAATCATATATAACAATATATAACAATCATATAACAAGTATATTTTTAGAAGCAACTAATTCTTTGGATCCGCTGTCGTCATTTGCAGAAATTAGTAAACCAGTAACTAATGGTATTCTAGAATTAACTTCGAAATTAAAAGAAAGCGCTATAGTACCGGCTATTCCCTTTCATAAAATGAATCCAGCCAATATTATTCAGTCTGTTAGGTAAGATACGAAATAAACGTACTTTATTTTTAATATCCTACGTGTATAATAGTATGCTGTACTAAATTCAATGTTCCCTTAGTATTGCACCAGTGATTACAGCTGAGAGCGATACAACTTCAATAGCAGAAGAGGCTGTAGAAGTGCTAACGAATTTAAATGCCTCTGCTATAGCAGATACTAGCGGTTCATCAGAGCAGAACAATGCTTCTAGAGGAAACAATTTTGAACAGCCTGACAAACTCAATGATAGGAGACAGATATTTCAAAAAATTGGTCAGCAAGAGTTTGAAGATGTTGTTTTCACTCCAGAAAGAAAATGTAAAAAATCGCGTAATAAAGTAATAAATGGAAACGAGAGTGGTTCGTCCTTCTCTGATGTTGATGATATATCTGTCTTCAATAAAGATAAAATAAACGCTAACGAGGCGTTGACAACGCACTCCTCTGTACTAACACTCAGTGTTGACGACGATTTTATACTGAAGACTGAAAGGAATCTTGAATCGATTCAACGGGATGTAGAAAATAAAGAAAAGCTTTTGGCTGATGTATTAGATTTTGATTTATCAAAGTATATGACAAGCAGTCAAATTGCTACTACTAATTTGAATATTTCTGAGTGTAGTCTTGACACAAGTACTTATATTGACTGCAAGATGCATTCCAATAATTCTTCGGCTGAAGAAAGAAACGATGAGCAAGAAGTGTACAATGAGCAAAGTGATCATACAGAAACTGAATCCGGTGATGAGGATGTCAGTTATCAAACAGAATTAAAAAAATTGGAAGACTTAAGCGAATGTAGAAAAAAGCTGATACAAGAAAAATTAAGCGATCCGTTATCAAACAATGTTTACGTTGACGCGAAAAAAGCACCACATGCTGCCGACGTCGATAGACATAAACTAGAAGTTCAATTCCATAGTGAGTATGATTAATTACTGCTATTTAATTTTTATAATACAAATTTAATATTTTTCTGACATCTTCAGTTTTATCAAATGAAACTATTATATCAACAGTCCTAGAGGAGGAAGATTGGGTTCTTGTGAAAAATGTCACATTGTAAGTTACGATGTAGGATCTAATAAAAGAAAAAACTATTCCATGCACGAAATACTTCGATTTCTATTGATAGTTTATAAATAGTAAGTTGTATATGGGATGTGCGTTCGCATTGTTCTTGCACATCTGCATAATAAGTAAAGCTTATATTAGAATACAAGCTCTTTTATGCGTGTATTTTTACACATCAAATTTACGTCACAGTTGCATAATGCCTTTCTAGTCTTGTTATAGTGAAATACATTCATTGTTAATCTTAAATTGGGAAATAATTGAAATTCAATGAGCTTTGTTAATGATATTTATGTATGTATTATGAATTGTATCTTTTTATTGAAGGATTGAATATGGCGAAGTATGATATATATTCGTATTTATTTTATAGAAAAAGATCAATAGTTCATAGATAGTTAAAATTAAAAACGTGAATGTGTTAATAAATCATGAATGAAGAATATTATTTATAAATATATGTATACGTATAAAATTCTGTTCACTATGGGTGTAACTGTATTTACACGTATTTTTCTCTTATGTTATAGCTTATTAAATAAAATAAATAAAAACTAAATTTCATTATTGGTTTTTATTACCCGTTTTTACAAAAAATAACTAAGGGTAAATGATATACAGAATGGTTTTATGGAATGAGATATACACAGTCTAACAAGAATTCGATTTCGATAATTTATTATTTAACATGTACATTTTACTCGTAATTGTCTAAATGAGTACTTGATCCTTTCTCATGTTACTTATAAAATAAAAATTATTACGCTGCCTGAGAAATGAGTTCACTGTACTTTTTAATTTTAGCAGATACGCTCATGTCTACATATTTATCACCTACCGATACAATCATTCCACCAATGATGCTAGGATCAATTTTTGTGACGATTGAAAGAGTTTGACCTTGTTTCAAGAATTTTTTCAACGCAGTCTCAAGCTGAGATTTTATGTCTGCTTCGAGTGGTTTCGCTGTTACCACTTCACAAACAACCTCACCACGGCTAGCAGCCATCAATAATTTAAATGTGTTGATTATAGCATTTACACTTCCAAGTCTACCATTTTCGGCGAGCAGAGTCAACAAATTGGTAGTTTCTTTGCTCAAGCTCATTTTACTGCTGATAGCTTGAACAGCTCCTGCTTTATCTTTTCGCTTAATCGCTGGATTCTTCACAAATTCATTGAACTTCTGATCTTTTTTCAATGCATCCTAGTATAACATAATATATAAGTGGAAGAGTGAATTACAACATTACGTTGCAATTAAAAATGTGTGGTACATACTTGCATCTTAATAAGATCTTTTTCTACGTTGTTCAATGTCTTTTGTTTAGTAGCAGCTGAATAAAGGGCTGTAGCATAGCGCCCTTCCAATCCAAATACTTGGATGGGTGGCTAATAAATCAAAGAATCATCGTTATTCTTAACAAATCGAAACTTATTAGTAAAATTATATTACAGATTTGAGGACGAAGGTTAACTACGTTTTTGGTTATATAATTTTTGGACTAATTAATATATATAAAGAATGTACCTTGACCATCTGCTCCCGCAGAGCAGAGGTGGAGAGTGACCGGGACTAGAAAAAAGAAATGAGATTTATTACGTCCATAGAATTTTTATGAAACCGGACTAACAATGTTTTCATTTTACTATTTCAACAATTAAGTTGTTATAAGAGTTTGTACTATAATTAGAACACCAATGCTGTCAACTATCGTTCTGTTTCATCGTCGAAAACTGATAAAATACGATTCGTATCATTACTCACAATTATTCTGCTAAAAGACATTTTGAAAAACACCGTCAGTTCGTTTAAACCCTAGAACGACAAAGGTGCACCTACACGACCACCATGATATTACATAAGTCACTTCAATGTCTGTGATCTGATTCAACTTGAGATGAATATAAAAACTTCAAAAGCGACATCTATAGAATGAAGTGAAACTCTGTCTTAAGGCGGTTGATTTAAAATTAGTTTATTTGAAGCTCGTTATTAGTTATTAATACATTCAATTCTTTTGTATATAGATGACGTGAACAAATTAATTAAATGCAGTCGACAGATACAATCAATGTTGAGTAATATTTATTTAAAATATGTGCAAAATTAAGCTAACATACCAAATGGAGAGGTATTAATCGATAATAAGAACCTCAAACCACGTAGTGGCTAAATGCTCAAACCGTTAGTTAAAAGCACAGATGATTCTTGCCACTTTTATCATTAGATGCAATGTAAAATTTGGTAAGAATCTATTGCTATTTGGACGGTAGTAGCGCTTCCTGTGGCGATCTCTCGAAGCTCCGTTCGGAGTCCGTACAACGCCAATTAGTAAGTGGCAAAACGCTCAAACTGCTAGCCAAATTCGCCTGTCGGTATTTTGGCCAACAGTTTGAGCGTTTTGCCATTTACTAATTGGCGCTGTACAAACCTCCAAAAAAGCTTCACCATTTCGCGACAAGTAGCGCCACTATCATGCAATTTTAACATATTTATTAATTTAAGTATAACTTTGAATTGATTTTAAACTGCTCCCATGGGAATATTTTGAACTTTTAAGGAGTCGAATAAAAGCTGAAAAATCGCACTGTCGAATAGATTTACTTATAATAAGAGACAAATTGGAGATCAAATGTAAAAATCAATATATCCTAATCGATATCTCGGTAAAAGATGATCGAATTTTCACGAGTCATTTTTAATCGTTCTTAAAATGTTTGTCTGTAAACATTTAAAATCGTTAAGAGTTCATGCTAAAGCTGGAAGATCGAAATTGATGACAAAATCATTCGTGTTTAAAAAAAGATATGAAATTATGTTGAAAATTGAGAAAGTTGGATCGATACAGCGAAGATAAATAATTGAAATTCTTAAGGAGTTACTTTGAATCAATTTTAAATTGCTTTTATAAATAAATCCTAATGGAAATGTTCAAACTTCCGAAGGCTTGAATGAAAACTGGAATATCGTATGTAAAAATAGTTTGAAAAAAGTATCGTTCACTCTTATGAATAATGTTCCCATTTCCGGTAACCGTCACGTTTCGATACTCTTGCGTCACCATTACGAAAACCTCGAAACTTTGTAAGATTTACTAGAAAACAACAAATTTTATTTGAATCTCGGCCAAAACGGTCGTTCTTCGTGTCTGTTACGCTTTTAACGATCGCCGTGCGTAATAAGACGGCATTGCACGGTCTTCTCGTCGTCGATCTCGAGCGTTTGACGCGTAATTTTATCGCTAATCATGCTGACGATTATTAAACAGGCTGAACCTTTGGGAGCTTTTTCAATCAATCGCTATTTCGATCACCGTGTTCTTCTTTGGCTTCCACCTGGCCTCTGTTCACGGAAATATTCCGATGGAAAGCTTGTTTGCGCAATCGTGACTCGATCGAGGAACACCCTTATAAATCACCGAGTCGAATCAGCGGGAAATTTATGGAAATATATCTCCCGCGAACGGAACCGCTAAGGTTTCTCAGCGAGATTTTCCAAAGACAAGCTGAAGATCTTTCTTCGTAACATCCTGGCTGACTCAATACCGCTGATTTCATCTCGCTCTTCTATTCAGAGACATCCGCTTTTACGTCCATCGCATTATCCAACTTTTCTGTCCAATCACCGCCGACAGATTAACGTGATTAGTGGTCGAACGTGATCCGGATTAGCAGAAAAAATGGACCCTTAGCATTACGTGTTTTCCTCGAACTAATTTAATCATTTCTCCCGCGAACAGAACTTTCGGCGAAGTATTGGATTGTCAGTAGACTCTTCTGATATTTGCAATCGATGCAATAATGGCACAGCAAGGATCTCTTTGAGATCACACATTTTGTCATCGAAATTCGGATTCTGCTCACCTCTGTTTTTTAAGCAGGTAATTTCTCAATTTTTATCGTATTAAAGCAAGTGCGTCAGTTTGGAGAAATTTTTGCTCTTTATTGTCATCAAAGATGCGGAGCACGTTACGCTTGGCCCTATATGTAGAATATGGAAGGTGCAACGGAACCCTCGGAGCCGTTAAATGGGGGGACGCGGTGATTGTCGAGAAAACCGTGCAGGTAACATCAGTTTGTTCAGCTTCGGGCGAAGGTAACTGGCATTAAAGCATTTCTCGGGTGCGCAGCGAGTCGCTGAAACTGCTCCGGGTGGAAACCGGCCACGGCAGCGAACCGAATGAACTTTTTAATACGTCAGTCGTACCGTTCCAACGGTATCCTGTTCGTTTTGCCGGTAGCCAGTTCTGCTTCTACCGAGTGCGCACGGTCTCGTATTTCGCTGGAGATTTTTCGAGAAATGGCCGGATGGGCGAAATGCAATACAATCTATTTTTTTTCCTTCGCGCGTGCCCGATCGAGGAGAAAGATAGGGGGAAAGAAGTCGAGATTAAAAGGGAAAGGACTAGAAAGGGAGACAAAGGGGAGAAGCTGGATAGCGTAGGCTGCTGGCGCCCAGACGAGCTTGTCTGACATTCATAGATCTTCGGGAGAAGTATTGTTCGGTTAATGGCAGCGTGTCGTTTCACTGGAAATAGTAGGTGTCACGTTCCACCTCGTTTTTTTATTATCCTGTACGCCGATAATCATTACGCTGATAATAACCGAGCGATTTTTTCCAATCGATTCGCATCCGACACCTCGTGCTCTCGAAATTTACGTGTCCGGTTGTGTACCCGTAGGCGCCTGGAAAAATTCCACCCTGATCCTGGAAAACCGGAGGACCTCCCTTTCTTTCCCTCCCTCCGCTTTAAAAGGATTTTGCGTCATCGAGCGCTCCTCTCCGCGTGGATAAACAACCATTGTCTGGACATCGAAAGCCAAGAAATCCTAAAAAGCTGCGACTTGGGAAAATTCAGAGGTTCCGACTGACCTGCAGATTTTCCGCCAAGAAAATCAGCCGCAGTTACCTTTTTTTCATCGAAACGCATCTTCCTGAGGCGCCAAACTGTTTGCAGCATCTTTAAATTTTATAAGAAATAATATCTAAGAACAGCAAAAGAAATGTGTGGGATTCTAGGGAAATTGATCTTGCAACAATTCATTCTCGATCGAAACATCAATTTTATTCGAGACTTCTGTAAGTTACCCTAATGCTAATATAGGAGTAGAGTGTTAATTCTGACAGAGTGCTCGGTGATCAGCAGTACAGGCAAGAAAACGGCGCAAGAACAAATTGTAAAAGTAAATTGATATCCGCTCGTGCACATCGTTTGCACTGGGGAAAGTAGAGATTGAAAATTAGCTTGACCTGTCGGTGTCCTTTAACTCACGCGTCTGTCATTACAGGCAGTATCTACTTGCATTAGCGCCAATAAATACGTGTTTCGATTACGAGCACTATTGCCACCGCAATGGACACGAGATAATACAGCGGTATCATCAGTGTTTGTAATATCAGCAGCGGTTAACAACAGACAAATCCATTAGATGATCCTATTCCTCAATAGGCGTTCTGCGAATTTCGAAACTCGGTTTTCTATTATTTTCTATTTCTGAATAGAAGCTAAAAGGCTCAAAGAATGATCGCAAAGAGGAAGATCGAGAAAAAGAAATAGTGTTTAGCTGACTTTAATACATCCGAGATAGCTTCTTTGCCGAACTATTCCGTTAACTGGATGGTGATACGAACTTGTACAGGTAACCCTCCTATAACACGGTAGATAGGTTCCTAGAAAATGCAGTGTTGTGTGAAACCGTGTTGTATGAGACCCAGAGCCAGTACAAAAAGGGGGTTACGTTCCGAAAACTTATTAAAACCAAATATTTTTTTTAATTCTACATAAACAACTTAATTTTTATTAAAAATATAAATGTATGTACAACACAAAACAAAGAAAAGAAATTATTTTAATTTCACGCAACTCTAATTTAATAAAGACGAAAAAGTTATTCTTTAACGCACCGTGGCTCGACGCAGACTGCCGACCAGCAGGGTGAGACACTTTCGTTTCACTCACTGAGGTAGAAATGTTTACATCTCAGTGGCAACATTGTATCTTGAAGACGGCAAGCTTCGCCGCGGCTGTAGAAGTACATACAGTGTTGTACAAGGGTTTTTGCAATTTTCTTATCGTGCTAGAGCGAAATACGTGTTATAGGATGCCGTGTTGTAGGAGGGTTCCCGCAATTTACGAATCGTGTTCTAGCGAAACCGTGTTATAAGATGCCGTGTTGTAGGAGGGCTATCTGTACTTGACTCAACTTTACTTTTACTTTCACTTAACTCAAAAATATGTGACGTAGTTACTCCTAGTACATGTGTAAATTGCGTTACAGCTTCCGAAAGCGTGTCCAACGTTGAGGAATATTCCGGCGGACGCGGGGCGCCGCGTAAAAACAAGAAGCAGCGAATAAAATGGCAAAGTTGGAGCAGTATTCTCATTTCTCATTCACCAAAGTGCCTTGAGATCCGCGAACACTCGTCCCACGGTTGAAAACGCTGGTTTGCCAGCTGCGGCATAGCGCAAATATTGCAATTGGTACTAGCTTGACCCATTTATAAAGATTTTGAGTAGCAAACTTGTTAATTTCGGTGAGCGAATATCGAAATTGATCCGAGCGAAGAGAGCAACGACTCGGAGCAATTTACTACCGCGACATAATCGGCCGGTGTGTCACGCAGTGGTGATAAATGCCGAATTACGTGAATCCTTGGTCGTGAAGGCGCCGCGACGTCTGTCGTCCATACCTCTTCAACGTCACGTCGCGCTTTCTTTTCGATTTCTCTCGCTTCATGCTTTGCTTTTCTGTTTTCTTACCGGCATGAGGTGCTTCTATCTCTCCGTCCCAATGATGTTCGGATAATTGAGAATTAATTGCCACCGACTGCGGTGGTCGTTACCCTTTCTTCGTCCGGTTCTGTTATTTTTTCCTACGAGGGAGAGGAGCAAGAAAGCTCGTTACGATTTCATCGACCTGGCAACGATACCAAGTAAAAATTAGCGAAGCGAGAGGATCCGTAGATCTACCGACCTACCGACCTATCGCCCAACTTCTTCCGAAACGTGTTCGCCGTCGCTGCGGTCGTCCATGATCAGCACCCGACTGTTCTGTAGCCGTTCACCGTCGGCGACCGTCGTCCTCAAGCTTTTTCAACCCTCGCACATTTCTCAGTATCATTTCCTATTTTTAAGCCCTGCGAACTGCTTGATCTCAAAGTAGCGTTCTCAAAACGATCTAAAAAGTGAGGAAAGTGCTCGAAATTGCAGATCTTCGGAGGAGCATCTTTACAATATCAACAGTCGCAGAAGATAGAATTTGAAATGGGTCATTTTGATTCCTCCGACGGTTCTAGTCTCAAGTTTCTACCAGAATGCCCATATAGGTTGGCCTCGCATCTAGCGACGTTTTGTTGCCAGTGGGCGTGCTGGCAAATAATGCGAGCTCCTCCGAGCCGTGAACGGTGCGTGAAAATTCGAGGGAAAACCGAAGAAAAAACCGAGGAGCAGAAAAGATACCAAGACGAAGAGCGAACGATGGCTTTTTCGCATTACACAGCCACCTGGCTGCCAAGTCTTGCCTGTCGGTTTTAATGAGACCCACGCGCCCGAGTTGTGGGTTAATTATTCCTCGAAAAAAATCCCGCGACTGTAATTCTTACGTTTGTTGAGCACCGCCCGGTGGGCGATTTCTCGAGTGCATCCCTCGATGCTAATATCGATGCGATACAAAGAGGTAGCGCGACCTGTTCGCGTCAGGAACTTCGATCTAGATCGATTTGTTCGAGACCGACTGTCGAACGCGTTTTTGACGAGCCGTTTCTAATGGAGCAACGGAGCTTCATACCACTTTCGAAGATTGGGAGAGGAAGACAGTCCACCAGAGAATTAAGTCAAGGTTTATTGACCTCACCTCTGCGAAAATTCGAATGTCTCCGGTATCATCGCGCGTGTTATACCTCGTATCTTTGCTAAATAGCACGAATTGAATTCCTGTGCCGCTCCCCACTCTTTTCTTCTGAATTTTGTGGCTCCTCCTCGCATACCGTTCCTAACTACTTCAATATTCTTCCACAGGATCGTAATTTTCCTCTTCTTTTACAGAAGCGGGACCCTCTTGTCTTCGCGCGTCTCTATTTCATTACCATTTTCATGGTGTTTTAATCATTTGCTAGTATTTATAAAATCTGTTAATTTATCACTTATTTTTGTCCATCGAGATACAGTAAACATTTTAGAAGTTCAAGATGATTTTCAGGTCGAAGAAAAAACCCATCTTTAATATCAATCTAAAATAAAAAAACAATTGGATAGTTGCTAACTTAATTCTACAACAATTAAAATGAAACGGTATCAGACAGGTTAATAGGCGACGGATTAAAACCGAGAGCTTCGGGGCTGTTGCAAGGGAGGAGAATAAGGTAAGAGAACGTCTCTTTCACTCAAGCGAATCCGAAACGATCCGAATTCAGCGAAACACAATGCTGGAGTACGTACGAATGCTCTGAAAATCAATCGCAACCGTTCCCGAAGATTACTAAAGTAACCTTCCCAATGTTTTCTCTTTCTCCAATGTATAAAAACGCAACACTATAATTCTGGTACAGCTTCGATACGGAACATTTATGGTGAAGCTTTAAAGAATGTTACATAGCGTTCGGCACTTTTTACTCGGAGTTTCCCTAACGTTACTGTTCCCAAGAAATTCGAAGAGCAGCTAAAAAAGTACAACTTTTGTGCGGAACAAAAGTTGTACTTTTTCGACGCCTGGATGACGTAAGAATTTTTCGAAAGACCATATCGAATGGTTCAATTTATAAAATACAAAGTAACAAAATGTTCTCGGATGTTTCACGTAGGACGAACATTATTCTGGTGGGTAGGACTCACTGGCATAATCATTTAAATTTGAAGCAACAAGCATTCCTGCGACGCGCGACGAGCATTGTATACGAAAGACTATCTTCGCGATGTCAAACTATGTTGCCGCCTGCAACTTTTCCCTTCAATCATCGGCGAATAGAATTCGCGGGCTGCTCGGGAAAACATTGTCCCTTTAATTCGGTTGAAAACTATACGCTGTAACATCAATCCATCAGCGACGGCGGATACTCGCGTCGGTGCTCCGTGCACGAGAACTCGACATGTTATGAAAAAATTCCTGTCACGCATATCGACGATCATTGTTATTAATTACGGGGTAGAAAACATCGCAGAAAGAGCAAAGTTCTAATGGAGAACAGCTGCAGGTGAATGGGCGAACGTTTATTCACAGTTACAGCGTGTTCTCTCCGCAAAAAGTTCTGCATATGAAAACCGTCGTATGAAACCCACTTACATGAAAGTTTAGCGACATTGCGTTATTAATATCGTATAGAAATTAAATGAATTTGTTGACGAAGGAGTATCGGTGACGTCAAGATTGACCATATCGAATGTAAATCCGTGTTTTATCTGTGTGCGACATCATCAAATGGTGCAGGGCAATCGTAAAATAGATCGTTACCTTTGGATAGAGACAGAGATCCAAAAAATCAATGCAATTACACCGGGCTGTTGATGGTGTCCGATCGACTCTCCGCGTAACGATGCAGTTGACTTTTTCTCGCGACAAAATGCGAGTGGATCCTTGATATTTCATGCGTTCGATCCTGACGCCGTAGCCCGCAAATGGTTGTCCGTTCCTAATATTTGCAGATTCTTTAATTCCTACAATGCATCATTGAATTACTCGACAACTTTTGCATCGTTCCAGACTACTTCTCAAAGACGGAGAAAGAGACAAAAGCGGCAAAAGAGAAAATGTCGAATAATTAACAAAAAATCAGATTACCTTTGCGCTGTCTTTATCAACGAGCGAGCATCTTGCGCAACAGAACCTCGCATCTCGATGGATTTGGAATTTCCGAAGCAACATGCAGCCAGATCGATCGACATCGGCAGACAATCAGTGACGCACGTCGCGGCTGGTCCTCGCAAAATATCGGCGAAACAATGACGTCGGCATTCGAGTAGTAAAGTAACGTGCCACGATGCCCGAACTCGGCTTCGGCGGGGCTCCATTCACCGACTTTCATTCATGAATCTACGTAAGGGGCTCCCGAAAGCAGTTTTTCTTGGCGGTCGTCGGTGCCATCGACGCGGTTCTCCGTGATATCATCGTTCCGGGGTGGAGACTCGCTCCAATGACGTAACAAGGAGCGAGCAAGAGAGCGAGGGGAAGCTCGAGAGAGCAATAGGGAGTAAGGGAGAGAGAGTGTGTGGCGAGAGTGAGGGAAAGGGTGCAGAACACGTACGGGGCGGCCGCTAACAACGTGGAGGAGGAACACGTCGGTGGTGGGTACAAGCGAGGGGCCTCTTGGTGGCACAGAAGAAGATCGTCGAAGAGGGGCGAGTGGTTGCAGTATAAATGTGGCCCGCGCAAGCTCCACCAATCACTCGCCCTCTGACCTCCAAACTCAGAGGCTACCGCGGTACCAAACCACCCCCTCTTAGTCGAACTCGTCAGACTCGCGGAAAGAAGCTCTCTCAGCGACTCGCCGAATCCACTAAACTCGTGACTCGTGACTCTGAACGCTGCTGATCAGCTGGTACCATAGAACCGGCTCTCTCAAGAAGACCTAGGACCTGCCGGCTGATACCGGGTCCGCGTGGCTGTTCTACCTCCGATAACTTGCTACTCAGGATGACTACGGTGAGCGCAATATTTACTCAATTTCGCGAAGTCTCATTTCTTAAATGCGCTAAATTTTCGGTCGTGTCCGACATTGTCATTGAGAGATTATTCTTGAAGATTTGTAACGTGTTTTGGTATTCTCGATCGTTCCCAGTCTACTTCCATGGTCTCGTTAGATGAACCTTAGACTAAATTACGTGTTAAAATTTAAAAGTAAAGTTTCACATTAACGTATCGAGCACGAGAAAGATTAGAATCTGTATAATACAAAAATATTGAATCGGGTACTTGGTATCATACACTTTCGCTTTCAATTAAATAAATTACTTCGTTTTTATGACATTTTTGAAATAGCAATTCTCAGTTCTAGATTTTTGTAAGAATTTTAGTTCGGTAGTTTATAGTATATCTTTCTTGGTCACTTGCATCTCTAAAATTTCGTGTAGCAATTTTTGTTCTCCGAAAATCTGTATATTTTTTAATAGTATTTGTTCACGTTACTATCTCACGATTCTTTAACATCTACAGAACTATTTTTGGACAATTTCCTTTTCGTCATGTTTCAAAACTGATTCCATAAGCGGACTGCTGGCATTTATGAACAAAATGAGTAGGCGAAAACGGTTACAAAAGTTAATACTATCGATACATTATTCACAATTTACTAAAATTATTGAAGACTGGGTGACATTTATATTTAATCTCTGTTTATCTCTTGTTAGCGCATGTAGAAATCACTTGGTCTATAGATCCGCGCGTCGACTATAGAGCATATCTGCATTTCTCCTATATTTTCTAAGAAGTTGCTATCGTCAGTATCCAAAATTTCGCTGAGAAATCATTTTCTTAAAGAAGAGAACACAGTCGTTCGGTAGGAAAAATCGTAAAACGAAGATCGTAGAAAGGGCAAAGAGCCCGGCCTGATGAGAATTGATTTTTACGGTTTGATACTGTCCGAAGCGGATCAAATTAATGCAGGTTCCCCTTTCCAATTAGAAAAAGCGTTCCAACCCCGAGAATTTTGATGGGTGTTTGTCGGGCACTTACATCTTCGGGAAATCGAACACCGTGCCGTCGAATCCTCGCGGAAGACGTAACGGAGCTTGTATTGGGTAACTCGGAATTCGGCGGTGCACGGTATGCCGAGCCGCGGCTCGGCGCGGCGCGCCTAATTTGCTTTAAAGTATAGTGTCCGGGGTTGAGGGCGAAGGGAAACAGAGGTGTGACGTGCACGAGGGTTACGACGAGCACAAACATTTCGCCTGTCGTCCTTCCTCCATCGAATCGCGCTGTTGTCCGGTTTCAGCTTTTAGCACCGGCATCGTCGGACAGGATTGACCCGGTTCCTAATGTTTTCGCATCGATTTCGAAGTTTCGCGCGTTTTCTGCATCGCGGGGCTCCTATGGAATCAATTAGTCCGCAGAATTAACTCGTTCGCTGGAATGCTCTCAGAATTTCAGTCATTCGTAGAATGAACAAGTTTCGGTAGTCGCATCGGCGAGCCAAAGTATAGGCGGCGCTAATTTTCGGGTGAATTCAGGGCGCGAAAGTTGCAAGAAAAGTACGACACGACCCTATTTACGAGTTACAGCCTCTTTTGTGTTCCAATATATTTTCGCGTGTACATACGTTCACGGAATTACACGTCGCCTTGAAGTGAAACAACAATTCCGAGAGTTTACGCTGTTATAGCAATGAAATTCTGAAATCTTATTGCCGGACTGTAGAATTTGTGCAGCAGGTGCTTTTATTAATCGTAATCGCTTGAATCGGAACACTCTGGGGTTAACGGTATCGCGCATTATATGTCATATACGAATGAAACTGAATAGAATCGCATAAAGTCCCGTCCGAGGATGGTCTTTTACTAATCGTAACTCTTCGAAATCGGAATAGTGCCGAGTTCATCCTATTTGACAGTAAATATATCTATCCGAGCACGCATTCTCCGGAAGGCAATCGTTCCCGCGACTCTCGCTGGCCACGTTCATCCTCCGGGGAGGATCGTAAAACTCAGAGATCTATTTTTATTTACTCGGGATCGGGAAATTTCGATGCACCGTATTTCCATTCCGTCGGGCACGGCCACGATACTCCGGAGAATGTTATGACGAGATAAAATGCGCTCGGCGATAATTCATCGGTTGTCGAGTCGAATTGAATCGCGATGGAACGCTCTAAGTATCTACTGGAAGCATCGCAGGAACGATGTGCAGCGATAAGAATGTTATCGCCGGGAAAACAAGAATTCGTGGTTGTCTTTACCGTTGATTTGTATTACTTTGATGAAATTGAAGTCTTAATTGCTTAATATTAATTAATTAATGCTTAATCGGTAAGGACAGTAAATACAACGTTTTACTAAATACAATTCGTGTGGAATATAAACGAAACTACCGTTACTGAAAAGTTCAAAGTTCTCCGAGGATAATATCACGGTTTTAAATTATCGAGCATGCAAAATGCAATTATCGACTATGCAAAAGAGGCTGCGAAAATTTCGCCCATCAATTCTAGGCCCATATTGGTCGTCTTCTGTCGATGTACTACCCTCCAAAACATTTATTTATTGTCGACGGCGAAGCATTTTACCCTCGTCCGTTGTTTTTTACGTGTAGCTCTCGGCTGTCAATTTATTGCGAGATGCTTAGTTCGGCAGAAACAAATTATTGTGGGTTATAATCTCGAGTAATAAAATAATAAACGTCCGCGAACCACCCTAACGGGCCTTTTTTCACCGAGGAAAACCCCGTCTAGGGACCATTGTTAGGGACCTTGGTCCGCTTCGTAATGGGCCGTTTTCTAATGCCACGAAAAGTGAGCAGTGGTCACCTAACCAAAAATGTTTATATTCGCCTATTCCGTAAACTTCAGTTCCGTCAATACTTAACAATCAGAAAGTGCTGCCGTGTCACATTTGACCCAAGCTGAATTAACATACCTCAGACATTATAACAAAAAAGGTAAAAGGTTTTATTGTCAGAAACAATCCGTCGCCGCTGGCGAACTGTTAAACAAGTAACACGTGAATAATTAAACGACTGCGTTTCCGTCAAATTTCATCCGATTACAATACAAATTTCAATAAATAATTAAAACGCAAAAATTGAATTTTGTAGGGTTTCTGACCAAGCATGGTCCCTTAATATTTTTAGACGAGGGACGCTCCCGTTGACCATTTCCTCGTGCACCACAGTTTGCAAGACTTTCGACTAAAATAGCACAGCATAATAAGAAGTGGCAAACTTTGGATACTAATTGCATCGTTTCTCTATAGAGTCGCGTTATCAGCGACCGCAAACTCGATAAAACATTGTTCCTCGGAATCATTGACAAAGTGGGCCGCAGCAGTCCGCTGGAACGGTTCCTCTGTCTCCCGCGCACACCCTTGGGCGATTGTAAATGGTATCTGATATCAGAGGCAAAAGAACACGTGGGAAAACGACCGTCTTCGATAATAACGCGACACATCTTGCCGGGAAAATAGCGCTCGCGGCGCGATCATACATTCTACCTGCGGCAAGGGACGAGCATCGTCCTCCCCAACAAAATTTATTTACTTAGCTTTTTTTTTAATTTTTTACCCGAAACGGTCCGACGGTTTCACGATCGATGATCTAGCAGTCGGCAGCTGTTTTCAGACGAATTAACAAAAATGTATCGAAACGGTTTCGACTAAAGAATGCAATATTTCGAAATTATCGATTCATATTACATTCAATTTTCCATAATAAAAATAAATAATAAATAATAATTTAAATTAATTTTATCAATTGAAAAGAAATTCATGGTAATGATATCATTGTTTCCAATTATGGGGGTAATTTTTTGTGGCTTCTGACCAAATATATAATATTCATAAGGGATAGTAAAGAAAACATAGGATGCATAAATAATACGAGTATCGCAACAATGAGACAGCCCTTTTATTCGATTTGATTTATTGTCGCAGGAAGAATTACGGTTCTTGATTCATGGCACCGAAAGACGTAGAACGCTTCCGTTCCAATTCGACACTTCGCGTCTTTCAATACGCTGCTTTCACACGATTACAAAACGCTTTTCCCGTGTAATCACAAATTTTTTGTAGCTGTTACGAGTCGAAGAAACCTCTGGCTTCCGTCGAACTTTTTCGGTACTGTCGCGATTAACACTGTACGGGCGAACTCACCGCGGCGCCAAGGATTTTCGTCGCAGCTCGTTACGATAGTTATGTCGACACTGTCCATGGTCGGCGACCATAACTATTTACGAGCGTAATTTCATTCGTCTATCCGGTTTTCTGGCTTCCACGATAATTATAGCGAGGAGATGCGACGATTCACCTTTTCGTCGAAATTAAATTCTCTGGTAGATTACGTTGTTATAGCAATAGCACCAAATAGTTAAAATTCGTTAACGATTTGTTATACTTATCGGAAGTCTATTAATAAACTTTTCAATCGCTAAAAGCTCGATAATTTTTCTCAGAAAAAGTTGCGCATTGTATGAATTTTTGACTATTGAAATTCGACTAAGTTCGTACCACTAAAAACTGCTACACTATTGTTCCTATTTATCCTATTGTTCTATTATTGCTTTAGAAACTACGTTGGTTTGCACTTTACTGCGTGCCAACGGTTTAATCATACGCAACGGAAATATTCCAACTTGGAAGAAATGTGTTGCTCTTGGTGTTAGGATAGCTCCGGGTGCGAGAAGTTAAACGATCGAAGCTGAATTTCAAGAGCAATTCAGCGCGGAGAGGATTGCCATAATCGGTCCTTGTGGTCCGGCTTTGCCGCCGGAAACCGCGTTTCGATACGCGCCCAAAGGATAAATTAGAGAGGATGGGAAATGAAAACAGGTTGAAATTGGCTCGAAAAGAAACCGCAGCGTTGCGCACCGAACGCAGAAACTGCTGGGAGAGAAAAGGGTGAAGAGCTTTTTGTATGCCAGCAGACAAGGAGACGCCAGGTTGTCCCACATCCCACATCCAGACCGTGGCGGGGGTTAAATCGCGCGTTCATGGCGCTTCTCCACCCTCGGGTTTTTGCTCTCGCGTCCTCCACCTCTCATCCCCCCCCCCTCTTCTGATTATTTACGCTTCTGTCGTGTCTGTGTTTGATCTCGCGAACGAATAAAACAGTATCGCCGATTAACCGCCGTTCGAGTGGATCGAGATAAAAGGATCTTGTCGGATCTTGAACGATCGCCGCGTTTCCTCGGTCTCGTCGACGGACACACGGTCAATCTCGGCGCTTTAGATAATAGATTGCCCGGACATCTCAGTATTTATCTCTCCTCTGTTAATCATTCGTATAAATATCCTTTTTCTCCGCCTTCTTTTTCCTGCTGGATTTTCTTAGTTCCGAGATCGTTTCATTGCTTCAACGCCTTCGCAACAACATGATTAAACTGCATTCGTTCATCATCGTAATTTCAACTTGGATCGAAGAGTTTCTTCTTCCGTTCTTGTCGAGCTTCGGGACTTAATAACTCTTCGACTGATCCTTTGTGCATTCGGTGGCGCCTTTATCTTCGCGCGCGCTGATTGCAACGAGAGAACGGTAAATTAATAATTTACGCCGCAGCGGATTTCTCGGATTCGAAGAACCATCTTCAAACGTCTGTAATATCTTTCTGACGTTGATCTAGCAGCGGACTCCGTATACGTGGTTCAGGTTTTTGATTACGGTCGTATCCGAAGGATGAAGAAGCTCGCGAGAATTCTGATCGGCGCGGGCTAATTGTTGACGCATCCCGTAGGCACACAGAGAGCAACGTGAAAGTCGTTTGATTGGTTACGGGAACAAAAACTATCATTTTCTTATTGTTGTTTCGCCGTTTCGTTTCAGTAGCGAGCATTGCCATCGTGCCGGGAGGAGCTCGATCATTCTTCTCTCGGTCGAGAAGACGAAGTTCGTCGCTAAGTAAACTAGGGATCGAATATTTGTTGCCCGACGATGGTTCCCGTAACGCGAAAAGTTAGGGCGAAACCGTTCGGTGTTACACTTCTGCTATAAGGGGATGGAGGTCCGCTGGAACGGGGTGCGTGGGACGACGGCACGCCATCGCGATTTCGAAGGCCTACCCAGTTCCGAAATAGTACCGTCTCGTTAAAAAAAATTTGTACAATCAATTCTGCACCGTCTCGTTTCCAATCGTTTTTCAATGATTTTTACAATTGTTAAATTACGGTTCAAAATCCATTTTCAAATCCGAACCAATAATTCTGTCATCGACAGCGCTGATAGGCTTTCACCGGGTAAAGTGTTAATTTTTCATTTGGTTATTTTGGCGGATCGATCGTTTGCACGTCGTCAAAGTTCACGGAACGTGATCATTAGCTTGCAGCGGCCAACACGCGTCTGTCGAACCTGTTCCGTTAATGATCCCGTGATTGTAACTAGATATAAAAGCTTTGGGAAATCCGATTCCGACCGGGCGGCATGCAAAATTTGCGGAAGAAATGATCAAAGTAAATGGGCAGAGCCTGAAAAAAAATTGATCGATACGGTCCCTGTTAATGTCGCCCGTATCAAATACGTTACGGAAAACCGAGATTTTCGCAGGGTGAACATACGTCACGTTTTACCACGCAGGGTGTCTTCGTAGGGAAATTTTTATACGATAAGCAAACTTTCTTTCCCGCCCGGAGGTTCTCTCCGAACTCCAAGGGCAAAAGGTTTTCCCACTTTCGGATTCCGCGGGGAACCAGCTTCCATCGCGAAGAACTGCGACATTATTCTTACAGCGCGTTCGATCGAGTCGTGTTTTAATGTGTCGTCCCTCGAACAAACAGTGGCCAACGATTCCACGAAAACGCGGTAATTGATACCGGGAAAGGGGTTCTTTCGATAATTAATTCTCTGTTACGGATTGTTACCGGTGTTTACGTTCGATTTAATCGATGCCCGGACGACCTTAAATTAAATTATGGGAACCGGCGCCCTTCGTTTGCTGAAAACTGTTGATCCCGAGGGTCTCGTTATTCTTACTAAAGGCGGCAAACTGTTGATCTCGGATTTGACTGCACAGTATGCTCCATGAGGTATCGAAAATTTTCGCTTCGTTTTTCGCTTTGTTGCGCCATAGTGTATCTACTATTATATCTGATTGATTACAAGAAAATTTACTTGCGTCTATGCTATTAAAATGTCATCCAGTGGGAAGATTAACGAGAGCAGCTTGGAAAATGTGGCATATAGTATCGATGACTTCGAGACAATAGTTTGTAATTGCTCGTTGTATTCGCAGCGCATTTCCTCAATTAGGATTTCTAACAGATGAGCAGTCAATTGAAATTACAGTTCGATTCGCGAGCACAGTGAAATCACGCGTCGTACGAGGGAAACATTGTGCTACCTATGTATCTTAATGAAGAAATAGGAGCAGGAACGCGAGAGGCACCCGTCGCGGCACCTTGTAAAGAGGCAAACGTACCGTGACACATTCGAGCATGTAACCATAAACCCGTTTTCGAACACTCCGGCAATGTTTCTCAATTAAAAAGCGGCCAGATGTTACCTTCCGTCTTGCAGCGCGAAATAAAACCACCGCGAGGGATTCCGCGTCTCTGTAATCGTGTAATACACGTAAAAAATGTGATAAATCTACACCTTTGTTGTGTGTAGCTGGAGATTTTTATTGCTAATATCTTATATTTGTCTGCGTTTGATATTGAGAACAATACCTTCGCGATTATGCGTTTTTAATATTTCTAGCTGCAGCCGCAAATTACCGCAATGGGGATCCCTACGAAAAATTAATGTTAATATAAATGAAGACCGATACTGCTCAATTATTTCATTCTTCGCTTAATATTGACAGTGATCGCATTCATAGTATTTCAAATCGCTATGGATCATTATGCAAAATAGTTTTCCATCCTTTAACAACTTGATACTGTTAAATTCGTTTAATATTTCGGTTTTCAATCTCCTCGACTCAATTTGTCAATTGCATGGGAATCCGTGGACCACAAATTATCATTAGACAATTATATGCTGTGTAACTCGTTCCATTGGCCCAAATCTCAGTTTGTGCCTCTTAAAAACGCATTCTCTCGCGGAGCAATTTCCTAAATTGCGTCGACCGTCAAAGAGTGAAGTAATGCGATTTAGCGAAACTGTAGTTTATCAATGCGCGTCTAAGCGTAGATAATTTAGCTTACTGCTCCGACGATCAAACGCCAGAGGAACGCATCGACGCTGACAATAAATATGCCCACTGACGTATGTCGTACGAATTTACACGGAAGTTGAAATGTCATTGATTCACGCATTGTCTTGAGCTTGCATTCGATTAGAACCCGATGAGTCAGAGGAATTGTTTCTTGCCTCGCGAATTCCAGGAGAAACGGCGAAACGTCAATCCTCTGCGGGCGGGCGGTGGCTTTTTCGAGATGCGCGTCGATCGGCAATCCATTTGCATAATTTCCGTAATTAGGATGGCCACCAATTAACTAAAATTAACCATGTGCGCTGTTGTCGCGCGTCACCGCCTACCATCTGCCCGAAATTCAGCGGTTCCTTTGATAAATTCGGAGTTAATATACAGTTGCCGCCGTGATCATAGCTGCGAGATCAGATCGCGATCAATCATAAAATAATATTAAAAATTCTATTGTTGTTTCTCTGCTTTTAACAATCATTGCGACAATGTGTGACTCTTCCATGTGAATCAAGATTGCAAAATTTATTAAATAATTCTTGATGAGAAACGTTAGGATTGTTTTAATTTTAATTTCTTGTAAGATGTTCAAAGTTCAAGAAACCAATGAATATTTCACCAAAGCCGTGTTAATTTCGTTCGGTATATCCGATTGCAAAGATAATATTCTGTCAAGTGAAACACGTACAATGACGTATGAACACTTTTTTCGAAGACTGCAGTTCGTTCGCGGAGTAAAACCAACAGCATCAGCTGTCCATTAGAGATCGTTTAGGAAAAGAAAACTACGAAAGTTAAAAGAAATGAAGTGTGGGAGGGGTTAAAAATCACGCGCGCGACCTTGCCATCCGGAACGAATGTTCGATAACGCGATCCGATGCTATTAATATGCGGAACGACGAACTTATTTTCGCGTCGATAATCCATATCGCGACGATATGCAAAAAACCGTCCGGAAAACGCGTTCATAGTCATCTCGCGTAGCAAGATGTCGGGTCTTATGTTATCTACTGTACTATAGGCTTGTCGTTTAATCGATAACGATCGTATCGGCGGTTTCCTCCACCAATTCTCGCGAGACTCATCCAATCGCCCGTTTAAATCTAAATCGAATCGATCCGACACCGGATACATATTTTGCTTAAACGCGTCTCCAGTTCACTTATACGGTTGTCTCCTTAAAATAGAATTAACGAGTTCTCTGTTGTCACCAATTTTACAAGCTTTGCAAAAACTCTACCGATCGCTGTTACAGTCAAAAATGTGCCGATTATCATTCCCATGAAAAAGACTGCTTTAGGACACCCACAAGTATCTATCTTTTTAGCTTCAAGGAAACCACCTGTAAACGAAAACCGATTTTCTTCTTGCGAAACGTTTGCGTCGAGGCTTTTTCGCACTCGATAATCGCAGATGCAACGCTCCGAGATGCATTAAACACCACCACATTTCCAAAGCCGATATACTTCTCTCGCAATATCCTCTCGGGAAACCCGAGTTGGAAATTGATCGAGTTGTTCGGATTTGAAGCGCAAACTGCTTGGAACCGTTCAATTATGCGGATCCAAGTCGCTTGGTGACACAGTCTTACAATCATTATTAACCTCTTGGCATACGAATAAAATCATATTCAATGTAGCCTAATTTTTAGGCTTTTAATTTTTAGCCTAATACTTTGTATCACTAAACAAAAATCATTAAAATCATTAACTCCTACTTCCTGCAATCAACGCAAAAGATTAAGATTTTTTATAAAGATTAGCAGTCTAACGATCGCGTCAGCAATTCGGATGGTTGCTATAATATAAAATCGTGTGATTGAAGGCGCGATACGAAGAAATGAATCCATTGGTGGTGGACATGAATACGTGTTGCCGAAGTTATGAAGTTTGCTGTATACATAGATCGGCTGTTTTGTGCGGGATCGTCGCGAAAGTTTCGAAGACGTCCGAAGGCGGAAGTGTGACCGTAACTCGAGCTGCTTGTTTCTCCAGTAGAATGCAAAAGTTGCACGTCGACTCGTTATCCATGGTCGAATATCTCCGCTTGCCATAAACAGGGGCCGGTCACCTAAATCTTCCTAGAATCGTCCTACGCGTCTCCCGATATTTCCCGAACGTCAGGATTGTTAAGCTTCGCACATGGATGACTCCAGCAAGTAACAAGAACCGCGAGAGCATCGATAAGGACACCTTGCCGCAAATTGGCTGATGCAACCGCAGAAGCAACAGTAGCAGCCGTTGCTTTTCTAGCACCGTCGCGTTGAAAATAAATGGGCATCTGATATATCGATTTTGAATGAAAATGTCGGCTGCCCTGTTCCTGCTGGCAAGCGGAAATTTAGCAGGCTTCGTTACGTTCAAATTTATGGGAGGTGTTTATTGATTATTCATCACCGTTGTTGTTCGGATGTTTTGTTCGCTTTTTCAACAAGCCGATGAGAACTAGGTTCTTTAGCTAGCAGTCAGCAATATGAAAGAGTTTTGTTACATGTCCCCTTTTATCTGAAACAATGTGGTATTTAGAATGGTGTTAAGAAAAATTAACTCCAAGCAATATGTACGGTAGCTTTGCAACCGATAACTATAAAGCGGTAGCTACCAAAAAGTTATACTCCTTTCTCTTGTCTAAACAGGGTTAACAATTGGATGTGTTTATTAATCCTGGTTTGATTTTTTGTTTAGGTTGTGGTGTACGTCCAACGGTGTATGGTGGTTCTCGCCATCTTCCTGTGCTACTTCCATATCCGAGGCGAGAAGCTCCCAGACGAGGTTGACTGCGAGTGAGTACATGTGCAACCTCTTGAAGTACGCAGGGTTCTCGAAAGGTCGTTCAGAAACTTGGAAGAGTGCCACTTCTGATTCGAACTCCTAGAGACCATTCCTTTTTTGTCGAATGAGAATCATATTTTCAAGAAAAAATTGCTGGCGAACGACGCTTTCAGAACGACTGTCCCATCCGGTATCCGTGCAGGCATCAATTATGTATAATATCGTATACTGTCATTTCGTCGACATTAAAACGCGCTCTTTTCTCCGCTCTCTAGAAAGCATCCGTTCCATATAGCGTGCAGAGGCTCGATGTCGAGGAAACGTACGATGTTCCCAAACATATACAGACTGGGCTGCGACGGTAGCGAAGGGAACGTGAACTGCATCAGAGAACTTGAAGAAAGGCATCGCATCCCCTACAGTTCGTCGTCGTTGTCGAAGCTGTTAATGTCACTGCTTGATAACGTAAGTCGCTCTCCTTCATCTTAGGATCATCCAATTCTTTTCTCCACAATCAAACATTCAAATGTTGACTCTCGACTGACGAATTCTGGATCCATTTCGACCATTCATGTGTTCGCCATAACATCGCAACAATAAATATACTATAATCATGTAAAAACGAGTGATAACAGCAAATAAAAATCTTACAGCAGCTATTAACGTTAATTCAATCGAGAACCTTATACTGAAATGCGAAAAAGTGAGATTTACATTTACACACTCTGAAATTAATTGTATATCATCTGTGTTTTCTAGTACTTCATCACTCTTCAGTGTTGATCAGGAAGACCGACGATAACAAATAATTTGTTCAAACAGTATTAATTATCGTTATTTATATCGTTATGTATATAATTATCGTTATATGTTATACATATATAAAAATCAATAAACTCCTTACTATTTTGTAAATCAGACTTCCATCTTCAAGATATTCACAGTTAAAAATTGGCGGTTCGATGTGCGACGGGCACACTTTTTAAATCTCAATCAACTGACCGGCCAATTACACGCATGCGCTCGTTTTAAATGGGCTCCTCTTCTTAGACGTCGTGTTTTCGATATTTTTAATTTCATCGTCATTTCATATGCATGTTACGTTCGGGCTCACACTTTTGAGGCATCCTCTATAAGCTCTTAAAAAAATTTCAATAAAAAGCGCATTCGACTGCAGACCAATGACAGCCTGTTGATTTTTATCGTAGGATCTGCAAAGGGACACGACGTACTCCGCTCGGCACAAACAAAGGAACAATGAGATAGACGAACGAAGGCTACCTTTAATGCAGAATTTTTTGTCGGAATTGGACTCTTCGGACGCCAACTATTAATGGACTGATCTGGAAATAAATATTTGCTCGACTCGTGCAAACATTTTTCATTAATCGAACTTTCAGAAATGTGTGTGTTTTGCCCTCTTTCTATACTGTTTACATCGAATAAAACTCCCTTCTCTCTCTCTCTCTCTCTCTCTCTCTCTCTCTCTCTCTCTCTCTCTCTTTCTCTCTCTTTGTCTTCGCCCTTTCCTGGCCCCTCCATGCTCTTGTGACTGTCTCATGTAACAATTCCTTTTGTCTGTCCTCGTTTTTCTCTTACAACTGAGATCTAATTAAAACATTGTACCCACGCTATTAACAATACATTGTGTGATGAAGCATCATAAAACACGTTTGAAATTCGCAGAAATTCCTTGGATTATCCTATTGAAAAGAAAGTACGAAATTAACATTGTCAACAATGTCGAACCTCTGCAATGTGGAAATTACTAATTAATAATGTTACCATCGCCTTAAGCGTCACTGGAAAATAAAACTCTTGTACATATAACCGATTATTCCACAATTAGATATAATCTTGTTACGTTCGAAAGCGAAGGTACAGCGTTAATCGAAATATTTATTTTCACATATAATTTCGTGCGTTCTTGATGCGATTGACATAATGATAATTGCGCATAATATTCTGTGCGATCACACGAGAGATATCTGACATGTAAATCTGAATATATTGAAATTTTACAAGTTCTACAATAAATTCTTAGACTTATGTAGCGAAAAAAGCAACGTTTAATAATTTATTTATGCTTGTTTTAAATGTACCAATTGCTACGAACAAGCTAGACCCATTTCCTCATGAATTGAAACTATTCCTTGATATATATGATGATTCTTTAATTAACTTCATTCAATTAAATTACTTTAATATACATAGTTACAATTTTGGTGATTCCAATTTTATCAAAACTTATGTGCGTTTGCCATGCAACACATTTCTCATTGGTCCATTTTTTGACGGGTGATGTCGTTCCTACGCGAAATAATTCCGAGCCAAAACCCTTCAAACATTTTTGATTTTGTAAACAAAACAATTGTTTAATCGTAACAACCTACTTATTATTTAATCGACTCATTTAAACTCGATTTTGGAATATAAATTCCTTTCAATCCTAAGAATTAATCAATCGAACTACATACAAATTCTACTCAACTACATGACACTATGTGTTCAATTCTGGTCATCTTCTATTTACATATCAACAATTCTAGGTTATGATACGTTCCTGAAAGAGTCACGTGTTTAATGTTTTTCTCTCTTCAAGATATACTTTTAGTTCTGTGTTGGAATACGTTCGAAAAAATAAAAGAAACTACATGTGAAAAACTGCAGCATTTTAATTGATCCATAGAATGAGTATCGTCGTAAAAAGAATTTTAAATTGTAGACGCAGCAACATTCGGAAATTATTCAATGTAAGAGTATGTTGTAATCAATCGAACCATGTGTCGTGCAGAAACAATGAATGGAACAGAAGAACATTCGTTACATTTCAACAATTCTCAGAGGAGTACAAAAAATGTCTTGTGCACCGAACATACACGAATGTCGCACCTAATAAGGAAATCCCTCAATTCATGAAACCCAGAGATCCTTCGTTGTTCGAACATACGCAAATGCATTCTCTTCTACGAAATTCAACGTATTACACCGATACTATTGTCCCTTCCATTAAATCTACATTCATTGTCACTGCAGAAGAAATCAAGAATTTAACTGACATGGATTGGTCAGCTGAAACACCAGACAATTGTATGAATGCTTTAAAGAAAATAACTTACTATCATTTAAACGGTTCGTCTCTAGAAGTGGAAACCTATGATCATATTATAAGAAATCTTACCAAAAAGCTGCCTGCATTAGACAATAAGCAAATCCAGATGTTGATGCAATATTTAATTGTAATAACCAGCAGGTTTAAAGATATGAAACGTTATTCTACGTTTACAAAAGCATTGGATAAGGAATGTATGCAACGATTTTTTTCTTCAGATATTAATCAGTTATTGTATACAGTGGATGCATTCTATCAACTACGTATTTATGATGCCGCATATATGTGGCGTGGATTACGAAAGGTGGGATCAAAACTTTATAAATTAACTGCGAAAAATACAGTTCAATTTCTATTTTATTTGAGTGTCTGTACTGCTCCTGATATACAAATGTTTGAAATAGAACATCACTTGTTAGAAAATATAACAGATGTTACAGCTAATGAAATAGGCATCGCTTGTAGAGGCTTCTTTTTGTCAAAACGGAAAACTCAAAATCGGGAATTAATGGAAAAGATGATAAAAATAGTTACAGACAATGTAGAAAATATGCATGATTTTACCATAGCAGCATTTATGAAACAAATAAGGTAAAAAACAAATAATTCTTCATAGTAAATGGTATTGTTTTTTTCCAATTTATTAAAATGTACATATATGTTTTTAGATACAGTGACAATTGCTGTTGTAAAGAGGAACTTCAAGAATTGGCAACAAAGTTACACTCAAAAGTAGAAAGTATACAATCATTATTTACCTTAACACATATTGCTCATACATTGGCTGCTACACGTGTGTATGATCCTATTATAATGAAGTATATTATTCAAAGGTAACTCATATTCAATGAAAAACAATAATATTAGTGTTATATCCATTTGTAAGAATTATGATATTGAGATTTAATCCAGATTAGAGAATGAATTTTCATCAGCAAGATTAAAAGATATTGAAAAGATTATCTATGCTATCTGTACAAGTACTCCTCGTGCTGAATACCATGATACTTGTAACAGGTTTTTGAATTTATTATTGTCATCATATAAAACGACTAGAGCATTTGAAATTTCACGGTGAGTTCTTATTTGATACCACTAACATTACATATCCTTATATCAGGAATATTAAAAAATATTAACTTATTCTATAACTCATTACAGATTTCCAAAATGTTTCCTTCGTTGTGTTCTATATTTATCATATAGAAAGATCTTGCCAGAAGAACTAATTAGACATGTGCTGGATCCTGAGTTTGTTAAAAACTCATACAAATACAGCTTGAGACTATTGACAAGCGACTACTTATCTCTTCATTGTACAGTTCAAATAGAATTACCACATTATACAGGACCACTGCTGAGCGACGATCTTTATAAGTGTTTAGTAAAGGTGCTATTTGATATTATTGTAAAGTTCATTTTAATGAGAGTTGAGGATTGACCAGTTATTTTTTAGCAGTACTGTCGTAAATCGGAGTTACGTGGAAAACTCGCTTTTGTAAAATTTCGAACAGAAGTTATACACTTGTG
Organism: Augochlorella aurata; assembly: GCA_028455555.1. Lineage (NCBI taxonomy): Eukaryota > Metazoa > Arthropoda > Insecta > Hymenoptera > Halictidae > Augochlorella > Augochlorella aurata. The sequence continues at coordinate 6,427,916 of CM052164.1, read as the reverse complement.
CAAGGTATATTCATTAACATAGCATATCAAAACAATTTTAAGACAATAGATATTGACTATTTAAATGGTTAACAGGAACTATTGGGGGCAGACGTACAAGTTGATTACCTTCTACCCCATTATTATTTCCCAGATGTAATTTTGGGTTTTGATGAACAAAACAAATTGATACCAGTTGCATCAATTTTATCAGAAATGCCAGAAGGATCGATTAAGATTGTACCCAAGAGGAATTTGCAAACAATAAAATGGAAAGTTTTAGTTATATTAAATAATAATTCTGTAATATGGAAACATGATGAATATATAGGTCCAACATATGCAAGACTGAGGCAACTCCAAACTATTGGATATACTCCAATTCCTGTAATGATACCATGTTTTTGAAATTTATAATTGATTTGATAACAAAATTTTACGCATTTTTAAATGAAATGTAAATTCTTGCAGATAATGAGAGATATTTGGCAGACCTTCGATACTGATGATGAAAAACTTTCTTATCTGAAAAAACTAATTTATGAAGAACCTGCTGCTTATTTGAAAGAATGAATTCCATAATATGTAGTCAAAAAGGAAAATATAAAAATAATGATTTATTTTTTGTTTATTTCTCAGTGATCATGATGTTTTTAACAAAATAGGCAAGTATATTTATAATTTCATAATGTTGCCTTTTAGTGATAGAATGTTTAAATAGGTTTTACAAATGTGCCACGTAACACACTTTTTTTCTGTTTGTCTAATTTTTCCCAAATACTGAACGACTTTATTACAATTTATTGCATTATTTACGTTGACATGAAAACATATTAATACAATATTTACATATATATATATATATATAGTTATTAAACAAACCCATTTTTCCATTCATGTACTTTAAATTAATCAGTACAAGTTTGATCATAGTCAGTCGACATAACTATGCATAAATTTTTTGGTATATTCATAGGTAACAAACAACGTCGCCGTCGCTGGTACTGTTCTTATTAATGTTGGTTTCAAGCCATTATACAATGAACAAAAACCTTCGCTCTTGACAATATTTTGCAATACCACTAGTGCCGGTTCTTTCAAATTTTTTACCTTCGAACATAGTTTGAATTTGAATTAAAAACGTAGCGCTCGTTGCAGATACATGTATATCTATGTATATATTAATGGCAGATAAAACTAACCTGTATTCTACTTTTAACTACGTCTGCTGGGAAAATTACAAGCCATAGGATAGAACCACCAACAGCACCAGCAATCATGGTTTTTTGCCAGCCGATATCGTCCCGAGTTTCATGTGGTTTTTTGAGTAATTCTCTAGTGATTTCATAACCTCCAAAAAAAAAGAAATATCCAGGCATTTCACGTGCTATCGTCGACGATAAGCCAGTGAACAGGCCTCGTATGCCTTGTTCCTTAATGACTTGGTTTGTCAATGCCCACGAGCTAACTCGTTTCTAAAAATGGATCATTTTAATTGTCGATAACATAATCATTCTGCCATATTATAATTTAATTTATCCATGCTTTAAATTACCCTAACGGAACTCATCAGCTTGTTAGTTTCTTTTTCCATTTCTGCCATCGCTTGCAATTTACATTTTATTAGCTCTGTTGGGCACAACGTTAACGATGAGAAGAAAGCAGCGAAAAACCCGGCCCAAGCATTATGTATAGACGTTAGGTCCTCCACCTTCTTCACACCTACATAAAAATATTTGTGCAAACTAGAAATAATAAACCCGGCTCCGTGAATGCAACGATTTTACCTAATAAATTCGAAATAACTTTTTGACATCCTCCATATGCTGCAAATAGAACTGAATTTTCTGCAACATTTGCAACGACTGCAGGCACAGTTCCTGCATATAAACCACGCATTATTCCATCCGTTTTCAATGTCTTTACAAAACAATTGACCATTCCATTGTACATGGAAGGAAATGTTTGCATTTTTACCTTAACAGTATCTAATGGTTGTCCAACATATACAAGTGCTACCCCACCTTGAAATGACAAATAAAATAAAAATATATAAAAATAAAATATTCGCGTTTCCTTGAACACAAACATAGAACAATGGTCACTATTCAGCAGAAAAATGATCGAATTACAGTAGAAAGTTTCAAGCAAATTACAAGAACTCTACTTGAGTTGGATCATCGAAAAACCCTTAAAAGAGTGAACACATTTTATTCCACTTTTTGTTAATTAAATCACAAATTTCTATATTTATATAAAACGACGAAATAAAACTGAATCTTAAGTTTACAAAGGAATAGTAGATTCAATTTAAGTTTACCGATTACTTAATTCGCGTGGATACTGTTTCAAATATTGTTTACAAGTAAAAAAACTGAATAAGGAGATTCAAATTCATGACGGGGTATTTTTACCAAGTGATCCAGCAACAAAATCAATTAAGCCATCTTTCATGCTTTTTAAACGTTGATCTCCATCGTTAGTTAATTCGACTGTCATTGTTATTATTATATTAATGATCGATTTCTAGCTTTTAGAGAGAAGAATAGGTTAGCACGTGGTTTCACTGTAACTGTGTCCTATCTACTGTTCCTTATCCGATAAGAGAAGAGAAGGAAAGTTCATTTGTTGATTATACAAGTCTTTGGAACTCAGAAACTTCAGCTTTATAAATTCTTTATTTACACAATGATATTCACGGCACAGATTTCTGTATACATATGTACATATCTCATGTAAAATGCGCACGCGCGATTCAATTATGTAGAGCTTATAGCAGTGTCTCTGGAACATCGTACTTTTAACCTCTCCAACATCGTACCTTATCTATCCCCACCATCTCATTGCGCATTCAACCGTGCGCCGATGTTTAAGAAAGAGAAAAAACAATGACCGGGAAAAACAAAATCGACAAAATCGTGTATATAGCTGCAAAAGTGACATATGTATGCACAACAAAAATCAGAGGTTTAATTTGATCAAGTCAAATGTAATAATGCAATAGTGGCACAGTAACATAATATTCGTGTGAAGTATAAGCAAAAACCGATTTGTCTTTATATACAACTAAGGAACTGAAAATTATGAATTATGTCAGTGTTGCAGCAAATCTTATGTCTATCCTTCTTTGTCTCTGTCAGTGGGGACAACACTTTCGCAACTGTATATGTATTGCCAACCAATCATTGCAAAGATAATACATATTTTCTTAACCTCTCTGGTGTCGCGTTATGATGCCTGAATTGCGAGCAATCGCAATGCGTTGACGAGACAAGGAACGAGATTTCCCGTGTGTCATTGATAAAACGAAGAATAATTCATCGATCGGTAATAGTTCAAGTATGATAACAGATAGCGATTAATGTAGAAATCATAGTTCATTTATTCGTTGATATTAACTTTTCAATTTATTTAAGACTTCGTTCGAATCGACAATATCAGCTATTTCGCTTAACTGATAAGTCGCTCTTGCGATAATACATACAATATTTCTCTTATTCCTTTGTTATCTGTTTTTGATTTTTTTTATTACTTGAATAAGTTTCCGAAACTGAAATCTTAAGAAATGATGAAGAAAATCAATTTATTGAAACGTTTGTATTTTTATGTTTAAAAATTTGTTTACTTTTTGTTTCATATCAACGTCTACAATGTTAAAATTTAAGCGACAATGCAAATGTAATGAAATCACGATTATGTATAAAAAACAAAACGAAGATTGACAGATATCTTGATATCTTGATCATCTTCATTGAATTATTTTTTTTTTTTTTATATTACGATACAGAATTAAGCAGTCAACAATTGTAAATAAAATATAAGGTTGTCAGTGATTAATTGCAATTAAGTAAAGTAAGTAAGGCATATTAATGATTAGATAGATGATCGAGTTAGTTAGTTATTATATAAATATTTGTGTGTACAACTTAGAAACTAACGACTAATGATCAAAAACAAACATTTCCAATCAATAATTTGCAACTAATTTCATCAATCGATCAAAACAATCGTGATCTTTCGAGATTCATACTATGTTCGTAATCTCGAGCATTCATTAATCAATCAAATTAAAAATACTAATCGATTAATGTCCGACTCTCTTACGGGGAGAACTGAAATATCAAAGCGGTTGTCATGGAAACGCAGTGTTACATCTTTCAAATTTCAGGTTACCAAATTAATGTCTCCGATAACTTCAGCTCGATTCTGACAAGGGACAGAAAGAAATGTTCACTGAAAATGTATATTGCACCGAGCGTGCAACTCGTATCCATACACAGAGCAATGTAATTTCGTAAACAAGCCGCTCGTGAATCGTTCCGAAGAAATTCGGAACCGTGAAAGCTTTAGAGTAATTCAGGCAGCTTGGTAAAGTCAGAAATGTTACTAGACCGATGTGTTCAAGACATATATATGTATGACGTTCGCGACATTCTGTAGTTCCAAAACATGGATTTTCTCGCTTACGTTCACGACTAAATGGTTATCGTTTCCGAATTTGTTTTGACGAAGCGTGCGTCGAGTTTCGTTCAAGTTACGAGAAGATCGCAGCGATTCAGTTACAATGATCAGTTCCTTTACAGCACGAAAATAGGGAAAGTGTGCGTGCCTATAGTAGAACTGCCATGATAGATCCGAACGCGTCTTCGTCTTATTCGAAAAAAGTCCGAGATTGCTAGCAAAATGCGTGTTTTTTATTGTCAGGAGAGTTTCTTTAAGGTAAGTGCGCTTCCAGGATCGAGATGGTATATTTTGGTTGTCCTCGGGTTCATTGGGAAGAAGGAAAATTCTCTCGATAAATTGGAGCGCAGCGTGCCTCTAGGAGCGCTCTGGCTCGTCTGCGCCATTAGAGTTCCGAGCATGATCTCCAGATATTCGTGTTATATTGCTAAAACAACACCTAACATCGACAAACCGCTTCTCCGGTCCCGCACATGCTTTATCCCTCCATTATTTAACGTTTCTGCGATTTGCAAACAAATTCGCCAATATGATTGATGCGTCGGTATTCCGAAATTTTTAACAGTACATTCTTTACTAAAGGATATATTTTTCTCCATTACTTTTGCCTGTTTCACCCCAAGTTTCGTATATTTACTCTGGACGTGTTCTTCTTTAAAACATCTGCATTTAAACCTCAAATCAGTGCACTATCTCATGATGCTCTTCCTGTTTCTCTGCTTAAATATATCTTGTGTCAGTGATATTTTCATGATTTGTCACACTTGCACTTATTTTGCCCAGTTAAAATGTCATTTTCAAATGAACTAGTGATAACTATAAATTAGCATTTATATCATATGATAAAGGTAATTTCATTTATGTGTTTTGTATAATGAATATACTACATTTAATATCAATGAAGGTTTGTTATTTGTTGTGAAGAAATGCAGTATATTTTGTTGTATAAATAAATAGTGCAATTTTTTTTTAGCAAAGCCTCAGATTTATTTGGAAAGAAACTAAAATATGTGTTTTCTTCTTCAGTAACAGTACAGATTACAGAATGGTGGTGGATTGCTTGTCCATTCAAGGCTCAGCAGCTATAGTACGGAAGCAGGAGCGAAGATTGGGTGGGTCGGTGGGTGCCAAAATGCAACCTAACAATGTTGGCAGTTGCGGTGGCATGACGCCCAAAGAACTCTCTGACAATGACGACCTAGCAACTTCTCTCGTGCTAGATCCTTATTTAGGATTTACCACCCATAAAATGAATATTAGGTAAATATCTTACAGCAAAATAGAAAACAATTAATTCAATTTGATTGTCTATAAAATTATTATTTAATTATGAAGATACAGGCCATTGAAAGCAAATAAAGAAGAACTTAAAAAAATTATCTGTGAATTCATTCAAACGCAAAATTATGAGAAAACATATAAAAAGTTAATGGGTGGTGACTGGGGTGCACGGCTTCCGCACACAAAATCTAAACAGCAACAAATCAATTTGGAGAAGCATGTGAGTCACATCTGCGAAAAGGAATGTTCGAAATAGCTTCTTATAATTTCACTGATACCAATTGTTTTCTTTTTTCTTTTTTTGTGTAGATTTACCGATATTTAAGAGTTTTCGACAAGGATTCCGGATTTGCAATAGAACCATGTTATAGATATTCATTAGAGGGTCAAAAAGGTGCCAAAATTTGTGCAACCCGAAAATGGTTGAAACATGACAAAATATCTTGTCTAGTTGGTTGTATCGCTGAACTCAGTGAAAAGGTTTGTTTGCTAGCAACAATAGAAAGAATGGAGGGGAATAAGAATTTCTGTTTATTCGTGAAATGATGTTCTAGGAGGAAGCAGCGTTACTTCATCCAGGGAAGAACGATTTTTCCGTAATGTTTAGCTGTCGGAAAAATTGTGCACAGCTGTGGTTGGGTCCAGCAGCATACATTAATCATGATTGCAGGGCTAACTGCAAGGTTAATAAGAGTATCCAGTTTATTTCTCTTTTTACACCACCATTTTTATTTTCACTTTAGTTATTCATTTTATGTATTTTCTATGAAACAGTTTGTGGCCACGGGAAGAGATACAGCTTGCGTTAAAGTACTTCGTGACATCGAAGTGGGTGAAGAAATAACGTGTTTCTATGGAGAAGACTTTTTCGGGGATGGTAACTGTTACTGCGAGTGTGAGACCTGTGAAAGAAGAGGAACTGGAGCTTTTGAGAAGCAAAAGCCTGGTGAAGAGCTCTCCTCTGGTACACTTTAAAATTGACTTGTGCTTGGGTGATATGGATCCGTCTTTGTATCGTTAATAAATGATAAACTGTTACAGGATATCGTCTAAGGGAAACAGACAATCGTATTAATCGTACGAAGCATAGACAGCAACCATTAAATCGCAATAAACAACAAGCGGACACAGCGCTGACTGAAAGGAACGCCGTGCTTGTTGGCAATGCAGCGGTAGCGCCGCAGAGTCTCAGCATGAAGGAGCTACGGAGAAAGGGTCTGACAAAATACGATGCAGAATTGTTGATTGCGCAAGGTTGTCGGTTTTCTGACATTGCCCAGCAGCAGCCCAACATAAATAATGGAGAGAACGTGCTACAAGCGTCTCGCCCACATCCAACCGCCATCACTAATTCTGTAACGAGAAACTTACGAAATAAGCAACTTAGTAAATTTGACAATAACAACGGTCATCAAAACAATGTCAAAAATAATCAGACCCTTAGGGCTTCCAGGTGAGACTCTATAATTTTTCGATATGCAAATAAATGTAAAGTCAATTTCTAATTTGCATTTGATTCATAGGCTACACAAAAGAACGGAAACCAAAAAGACTAGAGTCTCGGAAAAAGCTAGATCTCCTTTGAACGGTTCCATAGCGAAAAACATTGAAATAGAAGATATCAGTCATCGCAAAGAGGATTCCGATAGAGTGGAAGTAACCGACGAAGTTGTATACTCCAGACTCCATAAAACACATTCGGAAAACACCTTGAACGAAGAGATGCACAACATTTGCCATGTTCAGTCCCCGCACCATGACATAATAGAACAGTCGACTTGTTCTGAGATACAGAAAGAGTGTCCACCCGCACTTCTGAAAGATAATCGAGAATTGGATAGCGAATCGTTAGACGAGAAAGAGACACACAGCGTAGAAGGTAACTCTAATTCAATAGGTAATGTTAATGCTTCCAATTCTAGAAAAGATCATTATAGTACAAATACCTGTGATTCAGTTCATGTAAGTTCCATACCCGAAACTCGTTTAGATCATTTAGACGTGGCTAGTAACAAAGAATTAATTTCACAAGACAAGTATCAGTCTAGGACCTGTCACTATAGTTTATCACCAACAGAAAATTTCGAGAATACGAACAGTGTGTCTATGACAGCAATAAAGTCGGACAATTGTATTCGAAATCTTCTAGAACTTGAAGAACAGCAAGATTCCAATGAGAACAAAATAGATAATTACGAACTTACGAAGAAAGATGATTTTTGCGAGGTCGTGGAACAGATGTCTCCGATACTCGTGAAATCACCTAAAAATGAGATCATTGAAAGCGATAGAAATATTTCGTCACTGTTCGGCTCTCAAAACTCCATCAGGGAACATAAAAAGAACGATCCCATAAATTCGGCCACGTTGATGAAGTGTTTGGTGCAGAACCAATCCGAGAAATTCAATACATTTATTTCGGAGCCCATTAAGTTCTCGATGAAGGACGAGCATAGCGAAACAAATTTCGTTGAACACAATTTGAGCATAGAAGACAACGTAGAGAAAAATGTCGAATGTCATGGTGCGGTCCTATCTCATGAGAACGATTTATTACTTAAGAACGATGTGTACATAGTAAACGTTGATAATTCGGAGATGAACATCGAAAAATCCAGTATCATTGAAACCTGTGCAACGGATATGGATTCTCGGATGCAGTTATGTAATGAAAATATTTCAGACTTTGGTGTAACAGCGTCTAACAGCTACAGTAACTCTACCAGCCACAATCTCTTAGAGGATAGTCAGAATTTTCTGTTAAAGCAATCGATGCAACAGCACGATATGTCGAACGGTACATCGAGATCGCATAAGAGTAGGAAAAAGTTGTTCAGCGACAAAAGATCCGCTTCGATTGGATCGAAAGAAGAATCTGAGACTTTGGGTGAGCACAAAACAGATGACATGATCACATCCGTCTCGAAGACTCGCAGTAAAGTGATGAAGACGAAAAATCGCTTGACAAGAAATCAAAAAAGGGATCGGCAGAAGATGGCTAGTGCCGATATCGGCGTGGCCGATGACGACTCGGGTATTCAAGGTGATATTTATGAATTTAGTGAAAAAGAGAGCAACCTGGAGGACATTAGAATACCGTCGATAATGCGACGAACGAAGCAGGAGAACACTCGCCAGGCATCCGTGCTTACGTCGCATTTACAGGAGATGCAATACAATGACGAATGCAATAAAGCCGAGCCTCCAGTATTAGTGCCGCAGGAGCCATGGCCGCCTGCGAGTTGTAATCAAAATCAGTTTGCAGATTCGGATGGGAGCAGCCAATCGAGAGAAAATTCAGTCGACGGTGAAAGTCTGAAAAGGTGAATGTTGTACATATACATTCCTTGTAATTCATTTTTGAAGCAACATAGACCGTTTTATATTCTTGCTTTCATTGGCTGGCGATATGCAACCTGAAATAAAGAGGGGTAAATGTAAATTATATAAATCTTGATCGAAACTTTAGTTTTCAAATAAATAAGAATATTGAAGTCTTCAAGATTGACACCAGCTAATGAGGGTGAAGAAAAATAGTAATAATTGCAATTGGGATGGATTTTAATTAGTTAGGATCTGTCTCAAATAGGATAGCTTCCATACAAAATTTGAAGCTTGGGTTCTTTCAACAACTTCTTAAAGTTGGAAGTCTGATTTTTGCTTGAAAATTAAATTTTAATATACGGTTTCTTGCAGATTATCAACTTACAACAACGAAAATGCACAAAAGCCGACCAGCTTGACAGAGTGCCAGTGGCAGACGACTACCACAAATTGTCAAGTTTGTCCGACCACACCGGAGAGGACCGGCCGATTAAAGCTGACTCTGCGTATGAAGCGTTCACCGGTTTTGGAGGACATCGTAGAATCTGGAACGAGCCTCAGTGAGGATAGTTATGAGCCTGAATACGAAGTATTACGTGTTGAGGGCGTGGAGCGAAGCAGACGTAAGAAGAAGCATAAAACCCGAGACCGTGAGAGACGGCACAAGAAACGCGAACTGAACCTGGACCCACCACCACCTCCGATGAAAAGGTTGCGCCTGATCTTCGGCAACGAGACACATACCATTGACTTTCCGCACTCTTAACAGCTATAAATAGGAATTCGTTTTTGGTTCCGCTCTGAACAAACTATAAACACAAATTTAGGCGTGAGGAAGCAGGCCTCCTTGTCCTGTTATGTAACTTTCTAGAGGTTCCACGAAAGTAGAAACAACTCTAAAGCGAAAAACATGAGTTACTCTATACATGAAAAATTTAGAAGCGTTATCTCACTTTGCGTTCTTCTTGTATATTCGCCGTCTGAATTTGCCCTCGCCTCTTGTTCTTCTAACAACGAATGCTTACAAGGCCTAGCGTAGTCCTTTGTTTCACGGAGATTAAGAAGAAAATGGTTAAAAAGCAGTGACGCGGTCGGATCAATCTCGTGGAAAGGAAAAAGTGGGAAATTTTCATGCGGTTTTCGTTCATTTGTTCAAACGAAACTGAGTGTATCTCGTATTACCCACGGCGGTGATTTTGTTTTTGTATTAATGATTCTGTACATATAATTTTGATACAAGAGACAGGCTCGACGATCTACGGTCTTTCACTATCGTTTTATCCTTCGACACCGATACAAGGTTATTTCGTTGGATTTTCTTTTCTTTTTTTTACGAGTATTTATGTATCGTGCGCTAAAAATTCACGCGTGTAGGATAACGAACGAATTTGAACATAGACGATTATCCCCCATTTTGCTGTTGAAAGCTCGTATGGGGGTGTGCACCGGCGGTTTGAGTTGCATCTGAGCACTGTTTCGGTAGATAAACAACAAAAAAAAGAGGACAAAGGAGGAAGATCCATACTCTTATACTATGTATAAAAATAGATATTATTATAATAATTGAAATAATAATGATAATAATTAAATAATTAATTTAGCTAATACTAGGTAGCACACATTAATTGCTGTTTTCAGATTGCGTGATCGATATCATGAGAAACATTGTACATAATGCTTATACATATACGTATATACATATACATACATCCAGATATATATGTATATATATGTGCGTATATATACATATATACATATATATATATATATATATATATATA
>CM052164.1:6375833-6416990 GCA_028455555.1 Augochlorella aurata | reverse complement strand
AAAAAAAAAAGAAAAGCAAACAAACAAAGACGCACGTTAATATGTCATTGTATATCGGAATACACCGTTTACGAATATAGTAACGAAATAAGAATAATAACAACAACAATAATAATAATTAATAATACTAAGAGAATTTCATTTAGCGAGGCGGAAAAGAGGGAGAGAGAGAGAGAGAGATTTATAAAGGAAATCAGTTGCAACATGCAATGGGAAAATAAGAAATGGTGAAGAGGAAGAGAAAGGAGAAGGAAAGGAAGAACGAGTAGATTATCTCATCAACATCTTTTCTCGCGTCGAACTCGAGGAACGTGATTTCTTTTGCGTTGAACCGTTTGCTTTATGTGTAGTAAAACATGCGTCGTTTCGATTGTGAAACGGTTTTTTCAATCGTTGAGTCTTAAAGCTCAATTATGATTAGAAGAGTCACGTGGTTTTCGAACATTCAGATCTGAAACGTTTCTCGGTCAAAAACAACTTTTGTATACGTTATATATATGTATATATATATATATATATATATATATATATATATATATATATATATTTTCTCTCTTTCTTAGTTCGTTTTTCCAGACAGATGCAAAACAATTACACGGTGTACATTTTAAACATTTCATACACACTTCCCCTTCCCCCATTCGTTCTACAAAGTTTCGCGCGTTCCACGCTAGAACTGCCATAGTGATTAGAAGTACCCGGAAATTTATGTGAAATAAATATTTTATCTTTCGGTTACAAGAAGCAGGAACTAAACAAAAATTTATTTCCGTCCTCGTAAATTAATTATCACCTCTGTAAAAAAGTTATTACGAAGTTTGAAAAGTGTATGGCGTTCAAAAAACTGCAAATCGCAAAATTTCTTAGCTAGGAGAAGCCGGTGGAGCAATTAAATGTTTAAACAAATGTTGCACGAGATATTTAATAGTAATATAGACTGCGGATCTTTATGCATTTATGAGATCGACGATATAGAATACTAAGAAGTGTGTATACGAATTATAATTAGCGGTGTTCTCATTTTATGTTAAAAATTGTCTAGTCAGCAAAAGGAAGATTTCTCTTACTCTATCTTTTAATAAATAATCTATGAAAATGTAAATTGTACACAGAAATTGCGTGGGAATATTTTGAATGCTGGTTTGCATTTCATCCATTCATAAACGCATAAATCTGCGGTCTAGAAGTTATTGTTAAATAAATTAATTTCTTCCTGCTTATACTGGGCGAACTGACAAAAGAAAAAAATAGACGAATTCTTATGAGAACAAAAAACTAACAATCGTGGCTGTGGAACAGTTCTAGCGTTTAATGCGAACCTTAATGGTAGTTGTAAGAGTATTGTAAACGGGGAACTAATTATTTATTTCACACGATTCATTGTTCGATTTGTTCATTGAAGCTACGATAGAAATTTGTTCGGCTGTAATAGCGATTCGTACTGTTTGTAGTATCTACAACGTTTTATACTTGTGCGACAACATTTCGAAAGATTCGAATCGATTTCTCCGTATCTTGGTGCGACTTTTCAACTTCTTCGCTCAGTGCATGGGTAATGCACTCGCAAAATCTTTACAATTCTCACGATATTTTTATGAAACTTTTACCAAAGGATTGACCAAGTTCACGAATTGCGAAACCAATGTGAAATTCTTCGAATCTTTCGAGGAGTGTCCGTACAACTCACGCTATGCAATGATTAACCATTCGAGAGACATAAATTCGACAACACTACAATTTCCAATCTCAAGCACGGAGTTTCAACTCATTCAACCATAATCCTCAAATTAATTAATTTACGAAACCGAAGCTAAACTGTTCAAACTTATCATATTTCTAATTTTTTTCGGACCCGGCCAATTCCTTACGGCATAAACTTATAGTTATAATGTATTAAAAAATAGGAAAAGAATTATTGTCATTCAGAAACTATTTTCGCAAACGCGTGCGAAGCTGAAATACATTTTCAAGTTCACTAAAAATGGTCAAATGGTTTCGTTCGTTCGCACAGTATATTTCCTTTCGTACGACTGGACCGCGGTTCTCAGCACCATCGCACTATTAAAATTTAACGAGGCTTTCATTTCTCTCGGCATTCTACGAAACCTTCGAGAAAGCAGATTCCAGTCCACGGAGATCTGGATTTGCAGAAAGATCCGCGGTCCGCTAATGTTACATTTCTATCAAGCGAAACACAATCGCGGCAGCGTAAACGTGTCAAGGACTGCTGTACATTTCTATTAAATATATGTGTATATCTTTTTCTCTTTTTCGTCCTGTGTTTGTGTCAACAAGATGTATACTCTCGACGACGATGACGACGACGATGACGATGAAAGCGAGAAGTTTGATTGAAAAAAAGAAGGGAGGACGGACCAGGCGGAGAAATCAGTATTAGATCAGTTCATCGAAATATTTGAAGACAAGCCGACTTGATGTTCACGAGACTCGAGTTCCAAATTTTCACATCTGATCAAACAATCCCACGGCGATCATTCCTCCACCGTGCAATAGAGCATTTAAATAACATTTAAGAGCGTTCCGTAATTTAACTTAATCATTATATATAAATAGGATGTAATTTTCCTTAAATAGTATGTCCGTTAATCGATCTATAACATTCTGTAAAGTTTGTGATAAACAAAAGGACAAAAAAACCACGAAAAAGAAGCTATTGTATTATTCGACTCGACTATTCTCGTTCCGACGTAGCGCCGTCGTAGCCGCCAAGTTTCTTCTCGAATGGGTTCACCGAGGAAATCAGCTCGAATTCGTGTGTTGTACATTCAGATTTGCGAAACGACGGTCCATGCCCACCGGAGAAGAAATGGCGAATACCTCCCCCAACCACCCCACAGCAATTCGTCATTTTGCGAAATCATTTCCAGAAAAAAATGTCCGAGTTTTCGTTGTTTCTGCGTGTGTGTAAAACATGTTCATCAGATTTGTAACATTTGCCATTAGATCGTTCAACGAGTTCCTGCGACTTGTTTTCCTACGATTTCAAGTTTTCTAAAAATACTTGTCAGCGTTTCATTCTTTACAGATTTTTGAAATTCGAGAGCTTCGTACTAGTGCCAATTTTTAAGATTTGTAATTGCATTGCTGAAAGAGATTTGTTATCAAGAAATCTTCAGCTACGAGTCATGGATCGTTGAAGAATGTTTAATCAAAAGCCGCATGAACTTGGTGGACAATCTGCATCAATTTGTAAGCTAGAAAGTGACTCCATTTATCGGGAAAGAAAAGCCAGACGTATCTAATGGCTATTTCTTGCCTAGCTAAACGATTCCTATTGGGTTCTACCGGGTAGAATCTTTTGGGACGATCGAAAACTTCAAAACAATTGCGAGTTTTCATGATTGCATACGTGTTGTAAAAAAACGGCGACGTTCAGCTAACACGTTCTCGGTTTTGGCAGCCGCCTGTACATATTTTGCGGATTACATATTCTTCGATTTGCAAAAGGTTCGAATACCTTGAATATATCGCTTGCTTTTGGGAAACAAGATAAAATAAAAGATTTGTTCTCAATGGGAAACGAATTTTCTGTTGTTTCAACACCGTGGACGTGTTAGTGTTCACACTACAATTTATCGATGTTTGTCTAACTTGTTGATCGAGCGAATTTCAATTCTACGAAGACCTAACGCACGAATGGTTGTGATTACACTTTTGTATTTCACTTTCCAAATAATATGAAAGGAAATTCGCGTTACTTCTGGGTAGAGCAAGTTTACGCAAATATAAATTTTCAAAAGAGATTGATGTCAAATAAAATTCAATTTCCTTCATAAACGGCTTCGAGAATTAGCGGTACTTTACAATATTTTATAAAAATTAATTCGTCCTACCCGAACAACAGGTTATACAGATGCATTTTGAGAAGTTGGGATTGTCGCGACGAGTGATGAAACTTCGAGACAGTCTCGAGTTTGACACCGATAATTTTGATCGGTAAATGATCAAAATCAAGACCCGTCGAACGTTAATTAACCTTTTTATTGAGCGTGCATTGGAATTTGCGTACGCATTTTATGCGCACACGTACTACACACACGCGCCCACTCTTATCGAGAGTGATCTTTTATTTTCGCTTTTAGTCCGAGGGAATTCATTGCTTTCCTCTCACTGCCATTAAAAGGTCGTTAGTTTCCTCTTTGAACTTAATGCTCGTCGTTGTTAAATTAATAAATACACGAAGTTCACGAATGCGAAGTGCAATGTTACAATAGCTATCGTAAGCAAGATCCTGCAGTGGGTGGAAGAAGTGTATCTACGGCCGCCATTTTGTTTTCAATCGCAGATAACGTTCTCGAACGCTGAATTAACTTAATTATTTGTACGGGGTTATTTCAAGATAATGTTTAATTGTTAGCGAATCAGGCGATATTGTCCATTGAAAGATGGCGGTGTAGGAATAGTTCTTTCCTGCCAGCTGTGTGTACATGGTGACCGGCAATTTTAATTGGAAATCAATTAGAGATGAACCAGCGGTCTCGGCGTATACTGTAACTGTATTATTGTCAGTACTGTAATTGTATTATCTTTGTTGATCAAAAAAAGCAGAAAAAGAAAAGAAACAAAAGCATAAAATTGTATATTATCATTATTATTTTCTACGGATTAAGGTGTAATAATAAATTAATTGCATAGCCCAATAATATACACGGATGTGTTATTGTTTCGTTTATAATAATGTGAATCGTCTTGTCATAGATTCGTGAAGCCTGTAAAACCTACGACGAATACGTGAGAAATCTTAGCATGCAGTTTGTGTATAGAGATTTCGCAGACCGGAAGCCATCATTTTATATATGTAACTCTGATATAATGCTGTACCGTACTGTTAGAATTGGTTAAGTTCTCCGTTCGTTTCCTTTTTCCTTATTTAACGAAAAGCTGCGCGACGTTCATAGCGTGCGAGCTTCAGGATGTGAAAATATACGTTTTAATACGCAAATTGTGGAGGTATTCGATTTATTTTCTTGCTGAATAATTTCATCAAACATTTACACATTATCATAAACAAGATATAGAAACAAATCTCACAGCTTGACAAAATTCCATGCATGACACTCAATTAAGGACCTATAAGTAGCACATAGTAGAAGTATCTTAAAGTTGAATCGAACTAACCCTTTAATTTTAATCCCTTCCCATGCCATTTAGCTCGACGAAACTTGGGCCCAAGTGTCAGGCGTCAACGCTTGGTAAACAAGCCAGACTGGTGCTCGAGTACGGTCACAATACGAGCCGAAACGTATTATTTTACGTTATATTACGTTGTTTACGTTCACGGGCCTGGCTCGTGATATTTATGTTTGGCCCGACTATCTGTTCACGAGCCTGGCTCGTCATATTTAAACATTCTCTTCAGAAATACCCAACGGGATTTACCATCTTTTCGACTTGATTTCGAATTGTTCTACCACTGTAAGTAAATCTATTTGAAAGAGCGTTCATTTAGCTTTTACTTGAGTTCTTAAAAGTTGTAAATTTCTCGTTAAAGCAGTTTAAAATCGATTCGAAGTTATATTTAAATTAATAAATATTCAAAAATTAGACGATAGTAGCGCCGTGTGTATCGAAATGGAGAATCTCTTTTCAGTGTTCGTACAGCGCCAATTACTCAATGACAAAACGCTGAAACTGGTACACAAAATTACCGATAGTCGACTTTGGCTAAAAGTTTGAGGGTTTCCCCCAATGGCTAATTGGCGCTGTACGGTTTCTGATTTCGATTGATTCTTATATTGTAAAAATTTTGTATTGTATTTAATGGCAAAGCGGCAACAATTATCTGTGCTCTATATTCGCAATTTTTTTTTCCTTACAGCAAGAATCATGTATAATTGCAATAAATATTCAACTTTCTCTATATTCAAAGCAATAAGTAGGTTTTTTCGTAGACGAAGTGATAACAAATAACTTCAAACCATTGAATTTATTAATAAACCATTTGTTTATTCCCATTTCACATTTTTTGTTCATGTGTCATTTACAATTTATTAAACAGTGTAAATACAACATTAGTGTCAGTAAATGTGCAGCATGCACACGCAATCGACACATATATTAGATTTTCACTAACACCAATCGAATTGATGTCTATAAATGTTTATTAAAATTCTTTTATAGGAAAAATAATTTAAATTAAAAAAATAATTTAATTCTATATCTTTCTTTAGACCATTCGAACTATTTGTGACATGTGCTCTAGGTGTATGCGTAATAGTTAACAAAATAATGTTAATCACTAGAAACAGTAATTTACATACAAAAAACGTAACAAAAAAGGTACACTACATATACTGTACTATAAGAATGTAATATATAAAATAAATTAATTTGAAAGAAACATTTAACAACTACATAACAATCTCCTGCATAAAAACGATTATTTAAGAAAATCTTCAGTGCATAAACCTGCAATAGTGAATCTATTGGCAGTAATAAATTTGTTAAAAAAATTTCGGATATCATTATACTGCGAGATCTTCAACCTTCTTTTCCGAAATTCATTAAGTCAGAATGAATCCTAAAATGCAACCTGGATTCCAGAAGGTATCCGGTATAATTTTTTCTGCAATCGGATAGAATAATTTCAATTGATTGTCGATTAGTTATTACTGCTATATACATATACAATTAAAGAAAATTAGAACTCACTTAGCATCCTCCAAAAACTCAATAGCAAGTGGAATGTTTCCTTGGTCTTTTGCCAACAAAGCTAATTCTACTGTTGCAAAAGGAATTATATAAGTATCTTCTCTAATTGATTTTTCTAAAGCTAGTGCACGAGTTAAACAATCCTCGGCAAATAAAGGACGTTTTAATTGGCGCAAACAGGCGCCCTTTAGAAGTAACAGAAGAGCCTCGTTGTCTCCGTGAAATTCGGTTTTCCTACAAGAAAAGATTTTAGTTTACATCGGTGTCTGATTACATTGATCAACAATGGTCAGGGCGACTCACGGGCTATTCTTAAGTTCTCTTTCAGCTTCCTCGATCTGCTTGAATATGTTTAATATTAAATCTTGTCGTTTGCCGATTGTTCGGAACAAATTCCACACGTACATTAGTTCGAACACAGGAAGAACTAGCTTATCTTTCTGAGCAAAATAACGTTCCGTCTTTTTAATAACAAACTTTTCCATTGGCCACGATTTGCCTGCTATGCGTTGCTTGAACGTAGGCGCTTGCATCATTGAAACATCGATTAACTGTTTTTTCTCGCTTTGTGACGGTGGCTTTTGCATAAGAAGTATTGCCGCTTTTTGATATAAATAAACAGTACGCGACCAATTTGATTCCTTAACTAAAAGGTTGGCGAACATAGCAGCCTCGTCCCATTGTTGCAGCGAACAATGCGTCCACATTAACTCCCAAAAACAAAGGTGATGAAACTGAGGCCATAAATCTTGACTCCTCCACGATCTCTCGTACCATTCTATTGCAGTTTCAAAATTTCCTCTGATCAGTTCTAATCTGCCCTTGAAAAACAGAAACCACACACCGTTTGGATAAAGACTTAACTCCTCTTCCAACGCTTTTTCACACCAGTCTAGGTCACCGTCTGTATTACTTAGGAAAACAGATACTAGTAAATTGTAAGATAAGAGAATCATTGCGCACAAGACGTGCCGTAATCCTCTTCTTTCCCTATATCCTGCGTCTAACTCCGATAAGCCATATTCCTGTTGATAGAAGAGATATATCGGATTATTGTTGCACAAGCTTTTTCATGGAAACTCTTATTTATTACCTTATCGCCTGAGAAGCCTATGAACTCCAGTAATTTAATAATTCTTGCCGGTAACAATGAGATCATCTAAAAAAGATATCAAGAAGCTGTTATGATTATTATATAGTACTGCATGATGCTATCCAGCAGAGATAACGGTATGTACCAAATTAAACGCTCCGATTCCTGTGCGAACACCGCTTTCAAAATGAACTTTGTGAACATCGTTTTCCCATTTGCGATTATTCAAAATTGTTAGACATTCCCTAGAAACAAATAACATGCATGGAACAACATGAAAATTTGTTCGTTAAAGAAATTTAGGTGAATAACTAGCGATATAGTTCATTTACTTATACGACAGAAAGCAGGCACGAATTTTCAATCCAGCTTTGACAAAGCTGACCAAAGTCTCGTCTTCCACAAACGTGAGCATCGACTTTAAAAGAAGTGACTCGGCATAACATAGTTCCGCATGCACTTCCTCTGTAATATTAAGTCTTCATCATTTTTTCATGCATCAAGCCTTCGGCCTGTTTTTACAGTCAGTGTTATACAATACATTGTCATATAAATTTTTATTCTATTTTCGTTGCACTTTTGATAACCAACGGATTTTATAAATTGTTACTGCTTTAATGACTTGGATTTAGATTTTATTTAGATCTGTATTTGACCTATTGAAATCTATAAATACAATCTACTAGTATCGAAACACAAAATTGATAATAAATAATGTTATTATTAGATGAAAATGATTTTGTTAGATAGTTATAAATATTGTGATAACAAAACACTAGACAAGCTTTTGTGAACAGGTCTTTTTTACCAACTTCATGAGAAGATAGTATGTAATAAAAGGGAACAGGTAGACGTAGATAAAATATTATTTCTTACGTAGATTTAGCAATGGAATCCTACATGCTTTTGAGAATACTCAAATCAACTGATCATGCATGTTATTCATAAAGCAACCTAAAACTCTATTAAACATACTGTATCACATTAAAAGCTGTATGCTTACCAATTGTGTAGGCATCGTAATTAGTCTTCTTAACCATTTTACCAATATTCTGTGTTAATGTAACATGTTTGCGTTGCTTTGAGCAAAGACTCATGCACTGTTTTACTGCTGCGGCTGCTTTTGCAATGTATTCCTAAGCAATACGTACTATAATATATTACTGAACAAATACTTTCCATATATTACAGTGTATTGTAAATATAATACCTGTTCAAATGTTAGAATTGCCTCAAGAAACGCAAAAACGCTTGTCCCTAACGAATGATATATACTGCTATTTGCCCAAGGCTCCATAATTTTTCTTGCTTTGTCAAAATCATTGTTAAAAAAACAATTAATAGCTCTTTTTGCTTCCATTATTGCCGTATCCAAATCCATGGAAGTAAGCCTAGAAATGAAACAGAAATAATTTGTTATGTAAATAAATATGTATACACTGAGTTATAGAAGTGATAACTATATACTTACTCTGGTATGGTTTCTTGGGCATCTTGGAACTAAGATATAAATTAAATTAAAATTTAATATAATTATAAACAATGTAAATATTATCATTTTTTATATATATATACATATATATACATATATACCTCATCTTCTTCAATGTCTGACATCTTGGATGAATGTTTATGTATGCTTAAAAAAGAAAATATTGTTTTTATTTTATGGTCCATTGATATTTACTATATCCTTAATATATTTGTATATCAAATAATCAAAAAGTCATACATGACAATTTAGTTACTTATATGATTTAAAAATTCTGTGATCTAATCCCTTTATCTGCAGAAATGTTAATCATTATGGGTGAAAGTTATACTTCTACACAGATTTCTCAAGTGTGCTCCTTCAATTTTAGGTCATTTCTTTTCCAATCCCACAATGGTAACACACTTCATTCTAGACTTCTAACATTTCATTAATCGATGCACTTCCATTTATTATATCTATGATAAACTGTATTTAGATAAAAATGTAGTGACAAAGGTCAATGATTATTGACTAATGATAAATGTGATATGATAAGCTTAAATATGCTTCCATTGATAATGAATAGAAAGCTGGAAAGAATATAACTGTACCCAAATGTTCAATATACCTGCATAATTTCAAAATAATCTTATTTCTAATTCATACATATTAAATTCTATGAACAGAATGACTTAATTTGAGTAAAAAAACAAAAACAAACGAATGCTACATAAGCTATTACCTTTCTATACATGAATAACAGGCAATGTTTACTTGTTATTTACATGGTAAATAAGAAAATTGTATACGTATTACATAATTAACTTTTTATTATTACGAAATTTATTACGAGATTATTACGAGAAATGTTGCGATTGTTCGTCGAATACAAACAATATACATATCCATACGAAACAAAACAAAAACAAAATATACGTACAGTTATGATCTGGAAATCGAAGACATGAGTGATAAAAGGAATTTAAAAATAATATTAAGTAAAGTGTTCCGAAAAAAGCATAATCGAGTTATAAAGCAGCGATGTGATAGACCTAGATCCCGTGAGTCTACTATAAAATGTAGTAGAAATTCAAATTTAATTAAACTATTGATTAATTCGATGACAACTGTTTACAAACGAACACAATACGGAATACACGATACTTTTTGTGGCACCAATTAAAAAATAGTTGTTTTAATAAAATAACTTACCATCAATCTGTTAAACGTCAAATGTCAGGTGAATCGAACCGAACCACGCAAAAATTGGAAAGGCAAACGCACAGTGTACTTTTACAACGACGAAACTCCGGCCTTTTTTCGAAACTATTTTCTAGTGCGCAAGCGCACTCAAGTGGTATTACAGTGAACGTGGTTTCTATAGAAAATCGTGGTATCGATATCTAAATGGGAACAACATTTCAAAAGAAGCTCACATGTAGCATTACGGTCACTTTTGATTCAACGAACTTTTATGTTAAAAATGTGCGCATTCATAGTAATTATGCTTGTTGTTAAAGATCTTTATGAAATTCACTAGTTTTTTATCGAAACAAGAATGTATGTATATATGGTGACATGTATTATGGCGTTAAATAACAGAGAAAGAATAATTTGGAATCTTTGCTTACACACATGACAACGTGGGACGTGCGAGATCGACTGACGGTGAACCGATTATATGGCTATCATCGTACTTATGTACAATACTACTATACACGACCATCCCACTTCGACTACCTAAATGTTATGAACTTGGTATGATTAGAGTGGGATGGGCAATTGCCTTCAGTGTACACGTGACACCGTCTTCACGCACAACAGTGATGCTCAACATTGCCGCGTATCAACTGACGCATCAGTCAGATCTTGACTTAGTTGCAAATCATTTTAAAACAAATAGAAAACTCTTACCATTTGATTTATACAATTAGATGAAGTACTTTTATCTTACTAACTGAATTTTTAACATTTGATTGTAATCCCTTAAATTTTAGATTAAGACAATGTATCTATGATAATCAAAGTCTAAGAACTTATTGTATCTACGCGTTCTCTACATATTCTCAAAATTTTATAATTATCTAAATTATCGGATTGTACATTACTGGTACATTACTGGTACACACATTACTGGTACAATGTAAATACTTATCACATTATCGGCATACTTCAATGGAAACAACATTCAAGTAAAATACCCTTATTCTTTCTGCCATTGTAAATAGAGATGATAAAATATACCGATGCCAGAAATAAAATTAAGTTAACAAGTAATGAGTGTCACTGTTGCTCACGTGTTATGAACATACTTTTCACATTTTTGTTATGGGTTCTCAACTCGAAAAATTATACAACGGTAGAATGTTTCGCAATTCCATCATTTGTTTATATTTTTCAAGATAAATTATACTTTATTTAAGGTGACCTATAGGTGAAAATAACAATAGAACATAAACCCATTTTGTGATGTGTATGTATATGGTGTGTATACTCACTCATTGAATGAATCTCCTTGTGTAATAGAAAACTTTAGCGCTCTAAGTACAGAAAACAGAATTATTACGTGGATTCCGTTCATAGTAGTTTTGTTTTTCTATTGTAAATGTCTCATCATATTTGCATATATAAAGTCAAATGACTTATTGAAAAAGAGTTAAATGTTTGAAATAATTGAATCTATATTTTACGGAGAAACACATTAGTACTAATCGTATTTTTCGAACATTAGATAAAGAAACTTGCTTTGTACATATTCTTTTCTTTAGAACGGAACTAAAATAAAACTTAATCTTGCTGGTCAAATTTTTCTTACATTCGCGGGAAACCATAGTAAATTACAATATGTACACTGTTAAAACAACATTCTTGACAGTATGAAAGGCTTGTTTTTTATGTATACTTCGATATTTAAATCAAAATCGTTGTGTTCTTATTTGAATAATCAGAAAAGCACAAAATCCGAGAATTAATACTTTCCTAAATTTGTGCTCATCGTAATAAACAACAATGAACAGCTTTCAAAGTATAATTTTGGTATGCAGATTATGGCACGTACACGATGTAAATTTAATCTAGCCATTTCTTCGGTGGCAGCACCAGTAAATAGCTTGTCATACGTCAAAAACAGTGAACGTTTACCACAGAAGGTTTAGCCGTTGCGTATTACATGTAGATTCGGTAAATTTAGTAGCCAATCGTCTTTTAATCGCATACTCACGTTGCATGATCACTTCCTTAAAAAATCTTCACTGTCTCGGACGCGCTACGAGGACAGAAATTACTTGTCTCATATGTGCAGTAATTCATAATCCTAAAAGCTGTAGAACAATTTAAATACTTCTGTAGCTTCCTCAACGTTGACGTAATTAGACGATTACGTAAATATTTTCGTCCGTAAGGATATTATACTCCTGTTTTCTTTATGTTTATTGTGATCCAGCCACTTATACTTATGACGTGTAACATAACCTACTTATAACAAACGATAGCAAGGCCTGCAAGTACGTAGTATCATCTTCTTTAACAGTTATTTTTGAACATCTTTTTATCGCGAAGTTAATGGTATACGTTTAAGTTCAATCTTCGTTCGCTTTTCGTTAAAAGGTACCGTAATCTAAGATCACTATACGTATACTCCCTTAAGTAAATATTTGGAATTGCTGGCTCTTTTACCAATGATGACTGCAAAGGCAATTGATGTTGTAAGTTTACCTTTATCTATTGCAAAGCAATATGAGTCAGAAGAGCAACCCAATTATGTAATTTTACTAATGTCCATTCATTTAGTAGCCTGTTTTATATTACAATATGATCTGCATAATCTCATATATTGCAAATGCAAAAACATATTAGGCAATAGATTATTTGTTTATGACATCAGTATCAATAACATCTACTTTTTTTTCCAGTGAACGTTCACAAGGGAATGAGGAACTCGTATCGCTTCTTTAATTATCTTGGAAAAGGGGCAGGTGCCAGTTAACATAATTTCTAATAATTATGGAAAATCAAAGTCATCATGGTCAAACTTATCAAACTCATCAGTCCTTCTGGAAGAAGAGTACTCATGCTGTACCAGGCAGGTATGTATATCATTACTTTATTATTAGAGATGGGATCAGGTTCAATGTCCAAGTTTCTTTTCATGAGTTTCAAATGCTATTGCAAAGCATATACTATTGAAAAGCTATAGATAGAAAGACATTCAGTACTTTCATATACAAAAGTCTTGAGACTAAATGATTAAAACAATATCAATGGCTTTATAATTTTGTAAAATGGGATCTTGTAATCTAAGTATTTGGAACTACTTAGTCAGACTCAAGCCTACTTGTAATGTGCTTTACCCCATCTCTTATTATCATGAAATTCAGGAGAATATTTCCCAGTGCAGTTATGTATTTATACATATGTTAAATGTGTATAAAAAGACCAAGTCCAAAACAAGATGGTAAGCATGGTAAAATGGGTGCTACAACACTCATGTCCGGTAGTTCAACGAACGCAGTGTCCACGAGTGGAGGTATGTCGAGCAGTAGCGGTGGATCCACGTCTTTTCAAGACTTCCAAGAAAGTATCGACGATGCTTGGGATTCGGGAGACGATGAATTCTGCACAGTTTCCGATATAAAGATATCGAAGCGGGTTAGTCAATCGGCTGCGATCAGTGTCATTAATAGTCATCGGTCGAGAAAATCCTGCTTAGACCCTGGGACGAATTCGAAGCAGTCTCCACGAGTTCAAGAGATCATACCCGAAGAAAAAAAGGCAGAAGCTCTCCAACGATTAGCCGTTCAACCTCTGCACTTGCGGAATGCTAATTTATCTATGAACTCGCAAATGAACCATTCTCAACATTCCACAGACGACACAGACATAAAATACGGCATTTCCCCTCAGCATAGACCAACACTCCCAGGCAGGCCTCAGCCATTAAGGCAAACGAATGCTCCTACCAAATTTTTTATACCTTCTAAGGAACAAGGTGTATATAAAATCATTTTTTCTGGTATATCTCTCCTTTACTTTGCCCTTAACTTTGATTTATTGGTACTTGCAGATGGTGAAAGTAAAGTAGATAAATTTCAATCTCTCTTGGAAGCTTCTGTATTAAACTTAGATGAATTAAGGCAGCTATCTTGGTCAGGCGTGCCTGCAAGATTACGCTCTGTCACATGGAGGTTATTGTCTGTAAGTAAGAAAGGTAAACCAATACCTTGTTTTCTTGCTGTGCATGAAGATTTCATCACAAACGTAAAACTGATGTGCTTTTGTCAATGCAGGAGTATTTGCCAGCTAATATAGAACGGAGGCAGAGCGTATTAGAACGTAAACGGCTTGATTACTGGAATTTAGTGAAACAGTATTATGATACTGAACGAGACGAAGGATTCCAAGATACATATCGTCAGATCCACATCGACATTCCGAGAATGTCTCCCCTTATTTCGTTATTTCAGCAATCAACGGTACAATTAATCTTTGAAAGAATACTTTATATATGGGCCATTCGTCATCCTGCTTCTGGATATGTCCAAGTGTGTAAAAACGGTCATTTTAAGAGTAATCTAAATAAATGACATTTTAAGCATTTGTTTCCCCAGGGGATGAATGATCTAGTGACGCCCTTCTTTCTGGTATTTTTGCAAGAAGCGGTTCCAGTGTCCGCATGGCAAGACTTAGAAAATCACGATGTCGCTTCGTTACAGAAAGAACAGAGGGATATTATAGAGGCAGATAGCTTTTGGTGCTTGTCCAAATTTCTCGACGGTATACAAGATAACTATATCTTTGCTCAATTAGGCATTCAGCACAAAGTGATTCAGCTGAAGGAGCTTATACAGAGAATAGACGGTATGAGCCTGTTATGTTAACTCCTCAGCGATGAAGGACGCGTCTCTTTATTACACGTATATGGTGTTAACAGCTGCAAATGCAAATAAACGTAACATAAAAGTGGACAGATAAGATAGGCGCAAAAGAAGGCAATCCAAGTGTGGCCGTCGCTGAGGAGTTGAATACGAGTATCGCTTTCATCCTGTTTGCTTTACAATCTCGTGTTTTTTTCAGCTCCGTTGCATCAGCATCTTCATAAACATGGTGTAGATTATTTGCAGTTTTCGTTTCGATGGATGAATAATTTGCTAACCAGGGAGATCCCTCTTCATTGCACGATCCGACTGTGGGACACTTATCTGGCGGAATCCGACAGATTCGCTTCGTTTCAGTTGTACGTCTGTGCCGCGTTTCTTCTTCTTCGTTGGAGGCGTCATCTGCTTTTACAACCTGACTTTCAAGTGAGCATCATGGAAACTAGTGCGGCACTCATTTACATAAGAACCGTCCAAATATCTCTCCATTCTTGCTATAGTACTAGAAATATGGTACAGGTATTTAGACGGACCCTGACATTGTTTTTGTCTAGGGACTGATGTTAATGCTACAAAACCTGCCTACTCAAAATTGGACGGACTCAGAGATAGGTGTACTGGTTGCAGAAGCGTATAAGTTGAAATTCACGTTCGCCGATGCCCCAAATCATCTGCAGGCACATGATACCAGGTGACCATTTTGCAACACGTCCAGATAACGGTATCACAATAGTGGCCAAATGACTTTGGCACAAACGATTTTGTGCTGAGTTGTTCCTCCTGTGTTAACGGTCGTCATGCATGTTATACAATTACATGGTCAACGGCCACCTTCGGTTGTTCTAAACTCGATCATTTTTGTATCGCATTCTCTCTTTGGGTGGAGATCGCTCTGATGTATTTTTGTTACGTTTTGTGGCGGTTCTACCAGTCTTTATAAATATTATTATTATTTTTACTTCTCTTCTTCTTTTTAAATGGAAAACAGAATTATTAATAGACATTTTACCACCGCCTTTCGGCTTGTCAAAGACGTACGGGCAAGTTGTGACACTTTGAAATGCAACGTGAATCGATTGCCGTAAACGATTCGCGTTACGTTTGTATAGTATGTTTCGAATTATTATACACAGATAATACAAAAGCGAAAAAGGTTTTATAAATCAAATGCGATTTCATGATTGTTCTTTTATGCGAACTGTATACAAAAATCCGGCATGTACTCTAGCGATAAGTTTTTCTTCCCCAGGATGAGCATTCTTTCATTATAATTCTATATCTTCACGCTGCTATCACTGTTACTTTTCCGCTTCGTATAAGTATAATATTTACCATACATAAGGGTAGCTTTTTCGTTTGAATCCTGGTATTTTAGACTTTTGGGAGGCGTGGACATCGCATTGTTCGGAAACCGGAATCTCGCGTCGAAATCTTGACGCAATGTTTTGCCATGCTTACGCATTGCCATAGTGTATAGCGAGGAAGGAGGTTCTGAATACCTTCGTGAATATCTGTATGTTAAATATTCTTAGTTATTTCGTAGCCGTCTCATTGTATGGTCGCGAGACATGATATTTTATTCGTTGTTAAAAAGAACGAAAGTATACCTGTCGATGATTAACGTTTCGGGGAAGGACCAATCAAACGTTGTATAAATACAGAAAAGGAATGATAAATACGATTCATAACATGACAAACTAGGTTGATATATACTGGACATTGTTACGCTTTTTTTTGTGGACAAAAATTTCTACAGGCAAACGTTTCATTTTCATTCGTCGATTTAAATTGTTTCATCGAAAATTTGTACAATATCGAAAGGAAAAGAACGAGAGGCTGCGTAGCATCGTTAACTAATAAAAAGAGACTGGTTCTATCTTACCCATACGTGTACACCGTACTTGTTTCGGATCATTTCTAAATAAAACTCTAACAGGATACTATTTTACAAGTATGTAATATTAACTACATCAAAACTTACAACATACGGCACATAATCTACGTTATCCATGCGACACTGCGTAAAGATATGTCCCTTAAATACTTATCACCGAAAGGTGAGTGCTCCGTTCCCGTTGATACACATTCTTCGGTATAGTATGTCAAATAAATAAAAAAAGAAACATGTGTGACGGCGATTTATAATCTAATCTGTACTTTCGTTGACACCTCAGTTGTCATCGATGTCAATCTGCCCATAATCAATGTTCAACGGCTGCAAGGATGCCAGCGAATCATTAAATGCATCCTGCATCAAAGAACAGTCATTAAAAAATAGACCCTTAACATATTTTCTGACATACAAGTAAATTTTATATAAGTATTTCAAGACTTACGTAATCTACTGTGACCGGAGTAGGATAAATGCAGGGTATGCACTCCATTCGAGTGATCCCACTGTTCTCCGCGGTGCATTCGCAGTTCTGACAGGGGTTTGGCAGCGCGGTCAGGGCCACCCTCTTTGAAAATACGCTAACAAACTTCTTGATCGAAGTCAGTTTGTCGAATCGCAGCTTGTCGCCGCTGAATATGGTTCCATTGTTCTCCAAGGATAACGGAGTACAGTATCCCAGAGCGCTCTTCGACAGCTTTACCTGCCTCCTGAGGTCAGCGTCACCGATCAGTGTTCTGGAGTCCTTCTTGGTGTATGACCTGGTCGCATCCAGTCCATAGAATATCTTGTTCAGCCTCTCTTTCTCGAACTCGAAGTCACCATCCATCAGAATATGAAGAGTGACGTCGTGCTCGAGCAGGGCCTCGTGGAGCACCGTATAGTCCAGCTGAAACCATTCCTTGTTAGCAACGAATGTATAAATGAAGGATCATGAGGGCTACTGTGTTACCGTTTGGTTCTCCGGCTCGCAGTGTGAGCAAGGCATCAGGATGAATGTTTTCGAAACGCCGGCCCTGAAGACAAGCTTCGTGGCGAATACTATTGCTGCGAAGACATCGCGACTGCCGTCGCCAACCGGAACATGATCGAAGTAGTTGACGAATCGTGCCGCGTTCTTCGTGAAGATCTGTCCGTCGAAGACTACACTCCTCGGCTTGTCGAAGACACCGTTCGCACCGAAGACAACCAGGGACCAACGGGTGTCTTCCAGACCATGCTCCTTGAACTCCTTGCTCAGCTGGGTGATCAGCTGCTCTATGCTGCGGTTTTGTTTAATATCTCGATTGCAATCCTTCCCTTCGACGATGAAGACCACGTCGGTCGACATGGGCACGTTCTCGCCTTCGAGTTGTCTGAACTGACCCTCCGCCACCTGGCTACCATTCACCATCTTGCAGCTGGTGCACGTATCGGGTATCCTCAAGAACGTGTTGCGGTACATACAAGCCTGTATGTAGCTCAAGGCTACCGTACAAGCTTCCGGTTTGTTCGTGCTCAGACTGCATAGCCTGAAGTACTCTTCAGGGTCCACAGCGTCAAAACAGGACACGAACTCTGAGGATATGTTGGCAAACAAGTCTTTGCAGAATGATGCAACGTCTCCTTCCTCTTGTTTCCTCGTCGAGGCTTGGTTCGGGCTGTTTCTGCAGACTTCGTCTTCGTCAATCGACCAGCTGCTGGCGAAGGACGCAAGATCAGATTGGATTACGCCATTCGAGGCGGTCATATCATCCATGGGCTCGTTGTTCATTGTGCCGAGCAGTCCTGCGGTTTTTCCGTGGTACCAACCCGATAGTTCTAAGGTGCACAGGTCGAACTTCAAGTTGCACTCTAGACGCAGTTGATTTTGCTTTTTCTCCACTGTGATGATGTTCTCAGCCTGGTACACGTACGTGGTCCCATTCTCCAGCTCGATGGGAAGCGCGAGATTGGTCAACGTGGTTGGCGAATGTTTGGACACTATCTGTACAGTCTGAAAGGAAAAATGAATCATCAGTTTCTGGATAAATCAGGTCTGGATTAGGTACTAACGTTGTCGAAGATGTCTAGCTCGATAGCGTCCTTTCCGATGAGGATAATAATCTTGTGCGTGACCCGGTTGGGTTGATGCAGGTCGTACTTTATAAGAATCGTAAATGAGTCGTGAACAAAGTCGCGGGCTAACAAGTACGTGCACGGTCCAACGAAGTCCAGGTGTCGGCCGTCGAAGGTGACGAGATGCTGCGAGCCGATGATCATTGCCGTTGCTGAAATGATCATCGTTAAAGTAGAATCAATTGTTCGTGAGATAGATACAAGATACTTAAAGAAGACTAGATGTTACCTCTAAAAGGTGGCAAGCAATTGAGAGGATCCATGTATGATTTGTATCGGTAAAGGCTCCAGAAGGTCACGTTAGA
Source organism: Augochlorella aurata (assembly GCA_028455555.1). NCBI lineage: Eukaryota > Metazoa > Arthropoda > Insecta > Hymenoptera > Halictidae > Augochlorella > Augochlorella aurata. Next base: position 6,397,585 of record CM052164.1, on the reverse strand, counting down.
AGACACGAAGTATGACCTCATGTCGGAGATGGCTCTGAACTCTGGGATCTCGTGGAACTCTGGAGTCTGGTCGAACGCGTGCCAGGACATGGGTAACTTCTGCTCGAGGCACATCAGTCCCTGGTTCGGGTCAAAAATGAATTTGGTCTTGGCTTCTCGATACTGGCTCTCGGATTGCAGAGCCGACTGACTAATATCCATGAGCTTTGCTTGAACAAGCCGGACGATGTTCTCCAGTTTCGCTCGTATCTCCAGATGATCGTAGAAATAGTACGCTCTGTCATAAACTTGCTGCATTTTTTCCATGGCGTAGTGAATGGAAGGCAACTTCTGCAGCTCCTTCAGTTCAGTGATGATCTCGTCGATGACGTCCTTGAGCTCTTTGCCAAATGGGACAAACGTGAAGTACCTGTCCTTTAGGAACTTCACCACCAGGCCGGTGTACTTCTGTACGTTAGTCACGATGTCGTTTGACTTGATGTCGCGGTAGACTTTGTCTATGTCCTGGGTGAAGTTGGTGAACCGGTCGAAGTAGGGGGACGAGATCAGATCGTTTCGACGGTCGTATAGGAAATCGACAACCTCTTTGCTCGCCTTCCACACCACCGTCTCGAGATAATGTATTGCTCGGATGAAGACAGGCTCGACGAGTAGCAGAAACCGATTCCACTGCTGGGAAATCGTTTGCGAGATCTTGCCCCAAAGGTTCTCTATGTACTTGATGAAAGAGACATGCAAATCCTTTATGAACTTGTCGTACTTCTCGATCAGTTTCTCAATGATGTTTGCTACTTGAGTGATCGAATCGCCCCGCAGAATAGCTGCGATGATTTCCGAGACCTTATTGAACGCGTTCTTCACGGCGTCGATCACCCACAGCAGCGAGTTTCTGATCGCCTCGCCCGATTCGCCCATTATCGCCCATATCTCATTAAGGATGTTCGGCAGAGATTCGATGTGATGTCGCAGAGAAAGCTCGTCGACCACGTACAAGCCAACCGTGACCATGTCCTTGATGTAGAAATCATTCGCGTTGTATGAGTCGTTTAAGTAGACCTTCAGCTTGTCTAGGTCCTCTTGCAGCTCTTTCAAACTACTGTAAAATCATCGAAAGTAGAAAAGGACCTTACTGTAGCATTTTAAGAAGTGGGACTTCTACTAACTTCCAGTCGTCTAGGAATTGCTGAAGGTCGTCTTGCGCGTCGCTCCAAACGTCCGAGATCACATTCACAGTCTCACTCTTCACGTACTGCTTCCAGTAGTCGATATCGTTGTTCACGCCGTTGTACAAGTCCATTACCGAGTTTTTGACACCATTCTACAATAGAAATAGAACTCTCGTTTCAAAGTAAAATATAGAAAGTATGAAAATCGATAAAAATAACCGATTGAAATTTACAATAATATCGCTCTTTAGTTCGGGTCTCCAGCGGAGGGTCGAAGTCACCAGTCTGGAGTGGTTCAATTTCAAGTAGAAGGACACGTCGGAGATCGAGTAGTCGTTCTGATAGGTCCTCCATATGTTGAAGGACGCATACCGAGCATCGGGAATCTTTCCGTACATCTGCAAGCTCTCTACGGCGTCTGTAAGAAAGTACTCTAATGAGATGAAGGAGATCCATAGTTTACCGATGATCAAACTTACCGGGAGTATAATTCACCATCATCTTGATTAGTTTCTCATCCGAATCGAAAAAGAAGGCCCCTGTTGCATTAAGATTAGGCGTGTTTACTGCGCTACCATTCGCAATAAATCTCTTTGTACCCGGAAAGACTCTAACATTCAGATATTTTTTGGCTTCATTGTAGTCCCGTTGGAAGAGCACCTCCTTTTGCACGAGATCCAACCAGGCGTTCAGCTGCCCAGTCTCTGTGGTCATATAGCTGCGCACGTAACTACCATTGTTGGCAGTTTCGAACAAGATGTTCTCATGCTTGAGAACGTATCCTTGCAAGTCCAGGTCCAGCTTGGTACTGGGATGTTTACCGATTACTTTGTAGATATACTTTCTGGTGTAGGGTAGCTCGCTTTGGTCTCGAATCAGTGCGGACACCGAAAACAACTTGTCCGGATCGTTGGAATAATCGGCAATGATCTCTGCGTTTAACAAGTCTCTGGAGTTCCTCTTCATTAGTTTGCCCTTCACGTACAGGGATCTCGGAAAGCTGGGATGCAAAAGGCCGACTGTAACTATATATTGCGGAACAGGAATGTAGCTCTGGGTCGAATTCGACCAGTTGAACAGGGCGCCGATGTTTCTGGGCTGGTCTGTTTCTTGGTCCCAATCGAGATGTACAAAGGTCCTTATATTGTCACTGCTTATCCAATAGGAGCCGTTCAAGACAAACTGCCTCTGCGGATAGGACACGGTCACGATCATAATCTGGTTGCCGATCTCCTCCGTGGTCCTGTTCTCGATGTCGATCTCATACGCTATCCAAACGTCTTCGGCTAGACTCAGTGAAGAATTCTGTATGAACTCGCCAGGCAGAATCTGGTAGTCCGTCTTCAGCTCCACGGTTCTGTTCGAATGGATCGCCTTCAAGTGAATCTCCTGGCCGGTATGCGACGTTCTGATCCGAGACTCGCCGGCCACGTTAAATGCTGTCTTGTTGTTCAGCTGATAGACGTTCACATGCTTGTATTCGACCGTCGGGTAATTTGTACCCTCGTTCCCAGCGCTGTACTCGTACTGATTCACGTAGACAATGCCGATCGGTTTCAGCGCGTTCTCGATTGAGATCTGAATATGGTCCTTCTCGAACCCGGCCCTCGACTCGCTCTTCGAGTTGTATCGGCCTTGCAATACCTTCTGCTTGTTGTATGTCATCTCCGAATATCCGGTAGTCATCTGCGGTCGCTTCTGATAACCGTAGGTCAGGTGGCCCACGTGACGAGTTTGTAAAGGCACTTCTACGTGCACCTCCCCGTCGAGGTCAGAGTCTAATTTTTGACTGCGGTACGTGTAATCAGAGCTCAAGATGGCCGTGTTCTGCGGCCAGGACACCTTGACGTACCTCTTGTTTTGCTGCCTGAAATCGATTTAATCTCGTTAAACAAAAATCATTCTGAAAAGTCATCGATTCACTTACAGAGTGGTGAACACTGTGAATTGGCATCCAATCTTTGTGTTGTTTGCCATAGGTAGAATAGCATTTAAGGTTCCGTTGACGTTCACCAGGCTCTCGTAGGACACGTTCGCCGAACCCAGGTGCGTGCTAGCTGGGAAGTACACATCCGCGTTGATCAATCGTATCTCCGTGTCCGAGGTAGCGTCGTAATTAAACAGTAACGTTAGAGTCTCCTGCTGCTGGAACTTTGGGGTGTACAACGAGTACTTCATCTCGATTTGCTTGTTGTCAAAGGTGATGTTGAAGAGATTGTTCACGGATTGGATGGGCAGCATTCCCCAGGACGCGCGCAGGTGACCGTTGATGTCCCGCTTGTTCATGTGAATCTGCAATTTCAGAAATGAAAACAGCGATTCTGAAAACTAAGAATGAGAAAATAGAGGATAATTCAGAAAACAAACCGAGCCATCGGACGCGTAATTGGTCTTCGCCTTGACGGCGTTGTATCCGATCACGTAAGAAGTGTCCGCAACCCCGTTGTTCGCATGGTAGCTGATCAGGAATCGATGATCGTCGCTATACGGCGGGGGTAGTCTGGCGGTGAACACCCCGTCGATATTCTCGAAATTGCGGAACCCGATGGTAGCATTCGCCGCGAACCTCCATTGTTCTCGATCGACGTCTACATCGAACCCTGCGTCGATGTTCCTGAACAACCTTGCCGGGTTTTTCATATACAACCTAGCATCCAAGTCCTTAGGTCCGCGGTCTCCACTTTGGTAGCCGAGAAGGACTCTGCCGAACATGTCCACCATGAAGATCAGCTTCCACTGGAAACCCGCGTAGAAACTGTCTCCGTTCAACTGATTGCGCACTGCGACGTTCCCACTATCGTTGGCCAACAGCATATTCCCGTTGAAGGTGAGATTCCTGATATCCGGGATTGGAGTCTCAGCGTGAATGTACAGCGTGGTGTTCCCGTTCACCTGAACGTTAGCGAACGTAGCGAGTTGGTACTGCTCCACCCGGTCTAATTCCTTTAGTACATCCGCGTGCAACCTGAAGTCCCAATTGAACGTGTTAATGAAATTCATGTCCAGCGTCCCGTTCGTGTCCTGGCTCTCCAGGTTCAGCTGCAGGCCATAGTTCTCTTTTCTTAGCTTTACGAGTATAACGTCGTTTCCGGATGTCGACTGAAGCTTCATGTCCATATTAAAGACGTTCGGAGACTTGCCCTTCGGAACGAATGTGGCTGACACCAAAGAAGTTTTTTTCGTCATAGAGTTTAACTCTCCATCCAACTGGTACACGGTGTCGTTAATCCTCTTCAAGTCTCCGTGGAACGTCAAGTATGGCTTTGTCACTTCCGGCATGTAGAATTCAGATTCGACGGAACCGCCATTGTAGTTCCCGGTCAGCTTATACGTTCTTTCGTCCAGGTACCTCATGTACATCGTCACGTTTGCGGTGTCGTTGGTAGCAATATTGTTCGTGTAAGTGACGTCCGCTTCGACGCTCTTCAACACCTGTAGCCATGTCCTCAGCGCCACGGAAGCTCTGATCTGGTCTTCCACCACATACCAGTCCGACTGGAATGAGAATGACTTAGAGACCGGCTCGGCAATGTCCACGCTCACCCTGACGTATTTCTCCTTTGCCGTAAAGTCTCTCTTAGCGGTGATCGTGGACCTTGGAAGCTTCAGCATCGGCGTGTCGACTTCAGTAACGAGAACCGTGTGGATCATCGCCTCGTCGGTTTCCAGGAGGCCGAGAACATCGATCGCCGCGTTCGGTGCACGCATCGTCACCTTGGTTTTGTGGTAGTTCTCATCGATCTCCACAGTGGTGTTCGTCATGAGGAACTTGAGGAAGTCTAAGGGAGTCTTGACGTCCATCTGGAGGAAGTGCACCTTCGAGTCGTCGGTCTCGCTCTCGCTGTACACGTAGAGGACAGTGAAACCGGATTCATGCCAGGTCACGTTGCGTCGGACGTTCACGGCCAGCTGCATGGTGTAGCTAGGCTTCTCCATGTCCAAGACGAACGCGTTTACACAAACGATCTCGTTGGCGAATGCGAACGGTGTTATCACATTCAACTCGTTCCTCAGATTGAATAGATCTTCTATGTAGAAGTTATCGTCAACGAGGATCTTCTTACCGAAACACTGCAGGTTTCCTGAGATCTTATACTGCGGCCCTTCGTGGTCGATGTCCACCTCGGCTATCACGGGCTCGACGATGGCCAAGTCTAATCCAGCCTCACCGTGCCAGTAGAGGGTGTTGTTCTCCTCCTCTTCGTCCAGGAGATCCTCTTCTTCGTCCAGTTTCTGGGTCGTTGAGTTCTCTACGGCGCTGATCGGTGCCTTGATGGGTATGCTAACCGGTGGTGGTTTCGGACCAGCCTTCGCTCTGATGCCCAGTTTCACCTCCATCAACCTCACCGAGAACTCGGTGTCGACGTCCAACTTGTCCTGTTCCGTGGTCGCAGCGATTAGTTTTGCAACCACCCCGATCTGCTCAAGTCCCGGCACCGGCGTGAATAGCAGGTAGGTGTAATGGAAGTCGGTGATGTTTCCGTAGTGCCAGACGCCCTGGAACCCGGCGGTCATGTTGTTGTACCCGACCCTGAAGTCGGCCTTGTGATTGTTCAGCTTGGCCACCAGCAATAGACGCTGCAACAGCTCCAACGAGGTTGCCAGCGACAGCTTTACGTTACAGTCGTACTCCGCCGTGAGGAACTGAATCAAAGCCTCCACTCCTATAGGCCCTGACGGTGTTATTATTTCGGCAACGAGGTGTCTTTTGCTCTCCGATAGGCCAAATCGTCCACGGATGAACGGGAGCTTCTCCAGGGGCGTGGTAATGTCGAATTGGACCATCGATTCTCGCAGACGACGCAGGTCCCCGATTAATTTCGTCGTGTAGGTCCTCCTGTCCAGGTCCAGGCTCGCCATTCCCAGGAACTTCCAGTCCGGTAGGATCTGCAGCTGACACTTCAGATCCGTTTTCTTATAGCTGGTCACTGGAGACTCGAGGTGCAGGTTTCCGGTCAAGTTGAACACGTTATCGGACTCTTTGTCGAGGTACCAGATGCTCCACGCGTTGATCGTCTTGTCCGGGTTGTACTTGATCAGCAGACGCGTGTCCGCGACTTGGGAATCCACGATCTTGTGAGTGACGTTCACGGTAGTCCAGGAAATCGAGTGAATTGAGCTGGTTACAGCACAGTTTGCTTGCCACTCCGATATCTTCTCGTGCTGCGCCACGCTGCCGTCAAACTCTGCCATCATGACCTGCGAGTCCTTCCAGTGCGTGCTGCCGCTTAGCTTCAGGCTGTTTTGTTCCTGTAGATATCTGTAATTACAGTTACAATCATTAGAAACTATCGTTAAACTAACAGCGTGTCTAGATTAGTAACAAACTAAAAGATAATTACTTGGTGCTTAGAGCAGTTCTCTTCCAGTTCTCGAAGGGTGTGAGGAATTGGCCATCGATTTTGATCAACTTGCTTGACTCCGTGAAATCGTATTCAGTAGCGATGTACAATCCAATGGTTTTATCCGGGTTCCAATCAACGGCAGCATCCACAATGTAGTTGTACATTCCTCTGGCAACAATACGACAGGAGCTGCTGATGAAGCGGCCTGGATAAGTCAAGGTCAGTACGGTGCTCAGGTTCTTCTCTGGAAGTTGGTTCTCCGTCAGCGCCGGAACGAACGTTTTGTCAAAGTTGAACGACACGGCCAGCTTCAATGCAGGATCTCTATTAGCGTCCCACTTGATCTCCGCCCCGAAGCCCTTCCTATTCTCCTCGCTCGTGCCGGTCAAGGCCAGGTGGACGTCTCTCCACTCGTCCAAATGCACCTCCATCCGGATCTCCTTCTGGGTGTCCACAGTCGTCATCACCGAGTACACATTGCTCTTGTACCTGTCGAAAAATTTTGTTAAACAACGCTGAAGAAGCATGATCTGCTAAGACCCAAGAATGCCGTACCTGCCCTCGATGTACGAGATTAAATTCGTTGGCGTTTTCACTGTGTGGGTGAGTATGAACGCGTATTTGTCCCGGTCCACCTGTTCTACGAAAACGCTCACGTTCAGGTTGGCGTAGTTGCGGTACAGTTTACAATGCAAGAGAACGTCACTGGCAAACGTCGGCGACTTTAACATGAGCTTCAGAGTGTGACTGACCACGGACCCCAACGATCGGTCCGAATAAGTGCCGCGCGCTGTTATGTTGTACCCAGTGAACGAGGTCTCACTGAAGTCGATCTCATAAATTCGCTTCGACCTCTCCGTGATCCGCACGTCCAACAGCATCGCATTGAAATTCGGAATTGACAAGTTCGCGTGGCCCTCCAACACGAACATCAAACCTCGTGGCATTAGCAGATTCACAGTTAGAACGATTTCCTTTCCTAGAAGCGCCAACATAAGCACGAATAATAAGAGACAATAAAAAAAGAAGAGGCGCAGAGGAAAAGATCGTCTAACCTGGAGCATATCCTATTAGCAAAGTAGTCCTCGATTCGGGTCCCATAGCAGCGTGTTTGATGCCCAGCTTGATATCCAGGTTCTGTATGGGCTTTGTTATGGCGATTAGCGCACTCATATTGGTGTCCTGATTCTGGAAATACATCTTCGAGTAAGAAAGAATCAGCTTAACCGTGAGCTTGTGACGGTCGTCCATCAGGTGTGGCTTCGAGTTCACTTCAGCGTGCAATTCTAGATGACCGAGGGCCTGCTGGTACCAGGCAGTGACCATGGTGTTTAATTGAGGGTACGCCGTGGAGTGTAGCTTCATATCGGCCGTCTTTTGCGTCAGTGTCTTCGAAGACCGGTTCACCAGAGATACTTCGAACTGCAGTGTCTCCTTTTTAGGCATCTTCTGCAGTTGATAATCCAACTTGAAGTCGCTGGCCAGACTGGCGTTTCTTTTGACGACGTAGCCCACCAACTTGCTCCAGACCTTCTTCGTCCGGAAAGTCAGGTCCACGTCGCATTGCATGACATCGTTCTTCCAGGCGTTCCTTATTGTCCCTTTATCGATAAAGGCTCTTGTCAGTGACTTGTAAATTCATTGCGATAGATTGATGCGTATGAAAGTTACTATACCCGAAAGAGCCGCCACTCGTTCATTGTTGATGATTAAGTGCATCTCCGGGCTGTAGGTGTAGCCGTAGCTGAATTTCTTTGTCGCGTAGCCCAAACTGGCATCGAGGTGTTTCGTCCCATTTATATCGAAGCCTATGTCGATGAATGTCTCATTCTCCGTGTTCTTGTAGGTGCCTGGAGAAAAAAGAAGTAAAATCGTGAAAGATAAGTAGATGATAATTATGACATCCAACTACCTTTCGCAACTATAGAATTTCCGGCCGATCGCAACATAACGGTTACATAATCGGACTTTGTGTCGAAGAACATGGTTGCACTCAATTCTCTGTTCACCTGTGACCCGGGCGTGTCAAATGCAACCCTGAAGATGTTTTGCTTCTACAAGAGAAATCAATATATCAATAATAATGCACGCATCAATTAAAAAGTGGAGGAAACAATGGTACCTCTGTCTTCTCCCACTTGTACTCCAACAAGTAGTTCTCTGCTGTAGGATCGGCCTTGTTCAATGAGATCTTGAAGAGCGTGGGACCAGCAAGTACGAAGTACGGCGCGTTCGGATCCTTCGTCACGTTCGACAGCTGATAATCGACGCATAATTTTAATCCTATAAGCCTGTCAAGAGCGGCCCAGGAGCAACTGGTGTTGGCGATCACGTTACTAGGAACTGTTCTCTTCAAGTTGTCGTTTTGACCAGCGATTAAAATGCCCAACGGTGTTTCCTTGTATTTCTCGCCCTTGCCGGATGTCAGCAGAATGTCGGTTCCAACGGAGAAGACTTCCATCTTCTTGTTAGGCAGACCCAGACTCATTTGAACCGTGCGCAATCCTTTTGCATTCAAGTGAAGCTGAACCGCGCTCGAAGAGTAGACGTTCGATCGCAATTTTACACCCGCGCTCGTGTAGAAGGCGTCTACAGCCATGCTGCCAACGACGTTCACGCTCAAGCTGAGGAAAAACGAATTGTCAACACAGCCAAACATGATGAAACTGCCTTTTAAAAAATCAAATATCGACCGTAGGGTGTTCAGTACCTTGGCCCGATGTTGCTGACGAACTCGACGTCTTTGTTGGCGATCCTCGCGATATCCAGCCAACCTGACATCGTAAAGTTGCATGCCGCAGACCCTGTGAAATCCAGGCGAATTGGCAGACCAGATGCCAGCGGCACCACGTAACTAGAATCTAAGAACATCGCCGCGTTCTCGAAGTGGATCTCCTTCCCAGAAGCCATTTGTTTGAACTTCTCCCAGGGGTTCAGCCGCATCAAAGCTTCTCTGATCTCCTTGTCGCCGTTCAGGACCGAATAGTCCAGATCATTACCAAATATCTAATACAAACAAAATCATAATTAATCGTTTAGTATATATAAAATTTTGAAAGCTTCTAGCATACTTTGTAACTGATGCTGATTCTCGGGTTCTCAAAGTCGTTGTCGATCACATTCGGCAACCGTTTCACGCGTTTCCAATAGTCCTCCTGTTCCGGCGCCTCTCTGAAACTCCTCAGCAGAGTCTTGAAGAATCCTGACATCTTATCGCTATTGTACGGTCCTTCCGGTCCAAAAAACTTCTCTGCGTAGTACTCGAGACCTTCGAGCCTGGTCGTGAACTCGAACACATTCACGGATTCGCTATACAGATCGAAGGTCACATTGAAGGTAGCCGAACGGGGTATGTAGGATTCCGGGACAAAGATCAGGTTCCCTTGGTAGTTCGCACCCACGTTGTACTCCTCAGAGAAGAACGAGCCGTCGTAGTTACGCGAGAACTTCCTCCTGTCGGTGTTGAACTTCTCTCCGAGGTCCCTGTCGGTCAGCAAACTCTGGATCTCGACGTTCGTCGGCGATGCCGAGTTGTAGAGGTTCGTCAGATGGCTCCAGACGAAGGTACCGACTGGAAATGCAACAATAAGATTCAATGGTAAATCATGGCCACTTTAGGTAAACAAGCATTTGCTGCCTATAGATTTATTGCCACATGTACTCTGTTTAGATGTTTTGAACTTTTTTTGGTACAGACTGAAGGAAATGCGGTACCTTGGTTCACTTCCTCCATCTTCAAGGTGTGCTTGATGGTCTTGATGACGTTGTAATCGGGACAACGCATCACCTGAAGATAGGAGGCGATACGGATCTCCGTGTTCAAGGTAAAATTTCGGTAGTAGTCCAAGAAGAAGAGATCCCGTGTCTTTTCACAGGACGGCATCCTGCGATGAGCATCGACAGCAGCGACGCGCACTTCCTTCGGCACGAATCCGCTCGTGTCGTCTATGCACATCTTTAGTGTCTCCTTCAAGGTGTCCGTTTCCAAACCCATATTCCCTATTGCCTTCAACGCTTTCATTGTCTAAAATCAAGAGTGCCAATAATCGATAATGCGTTCATATTGCAACTGGCAGAAAATTTCGCAAAATCAAATACTTGATTCGCTTACCTCCGTAATCGTGGAATCGGCGTGCGGCCGAGGCTCGCAACCGATCGCGATTTTCTGCTCCAGATCCGACATGAACTTCGCCACAGGCCCGGTCTTGCTGCACGAGGTTCCACGGGTCGAACAGTAGGTGTGAATTGTTGTCGAAAAGCTAAGCATGAACTGGCTTTCCGGAATGTGTCGCTGGAAGTACAGGTGCGACAGAGCTTTGATCGTCAAGAAATCCGGTCGCGGGATCAGGGCAAAAGCGGTCACCCAGCTATCCACGGTACTCTGATCGACATACTTTTGCGTGATCAGATCGATCATCACGTACACGGCAGCGTTGTTGCCAATAAACGGCAACGCGTCGACGATGTACTTTCTGAAAAAACGATGACAACAATGATAACAAGATTGGTATTAGATTAGGTACAGAAAGGAAATGTAAGGTAAAGCTTAAACAACGATTTATCAAGGATGAGGTTCGGTTTATCGGGTGGTTAGTCACCAGTTACCTGCATCCTCGGTCAGGCAACTGGAAGTGTACCCTAATTGCTTTACAATCTGATAATCCTGAAACCCGTCACGGTCTCTTTCGAGTCCCGTTTCTTACAATAGCGACTCGAGTGTCCAAACATCCTTCAATAGATCATAAATAAATAAATCTTATTTCAAACTCACTTTCCAGTCTTGCAGTAGGTATTGGCCCTGCTGAACAATTGTGAGAGCGAGGGATAGTCGTCGAAGACCCGCTGGAAATGGATGAACGCGGAGAAGGTTTCTGAGAATCCCTGCTGTGGTTCATCGGAAGCTGCCCCCCATTTGCACATCGCCTTTAGAAGATTTCTGGGCGACCTCAGTTTCCAGTTTGCCTTCTCGGTAGTTCCCATATAATCGTAGAGCAGGGTGGTTCTCTTGATGCGATCGGGTTCCCTGCTGTCATCATAGTCTTCGTTTTCAATGCTCCTGCCGTAGTCGTTCGATTGCTCTACTCTGATCTCCTTAACGAGTTTGAGCATGGCCGTCGATTCCGTCCTGGCACCTGTGGTCCCGCTGGAAAGCGGCTGCAACCGATGTATGTCTTTGCAGATGACCTCCTCGTAGACGTTGTGATCGACGGTCAGCTCGCAGTCGCTGTGAGACTCCAAGAGAGGATGCTTCGAGGGATTGGACCTTGGACTCCTAACAATTGAACATGCATCGAGTCAAGCCAAAAAAACATTAATAAATAGATATAGATTACCGCATCTCTACCTGTAAACATTCGACTGAATAACAGAGAAGTGTTTCGCGCCGTAAGCGCAGGTCGACAGGTTCTTCGATTTCTTAACAACCAGACTAGTGTGTCTAGCCTCGTGGAGACGGTAGGAAGTCTCGCAAATCCCGTTCACGTCCAGCTCTTCCACACGGTGATCGACGTCGAATCTCTGCATATTGTTCTGCAGCATCGACAGGACACCTCTCTTCAAGTTCAACGCCCACGCGGGCTCCCCTTCATGAGGGCACAGTTCGTTGACTTTTCCATCGTCGAACGCGAACCTTAGGTTGTACTGGGCTAGGTTCTTGTTGAACTCGGTGTCCGCGACACTGGCTCCAGGCTCGTGTTCCAGCTTCGCCTTATAAAATTTCAGATTGCCCTCGCAGGGGCTCGTGAACCACACCACCGCGTACGCATCCAGGTGCAAGGTCGATTCGTTCCTCGATTCTTCGCCGCCTAAGTTTGTGCTCACGTTTACCGAATACCTGTACTTGTACAGCATGCCCTCCTCGTACTTGAACTTCCTGTTTGCTGGCACTGTGAACACGCATTACGCCACAATTAATCCGTCATTAACAAGTTGTTGGAAAGTTGTAAAAGAACCCGATGAGGTGAACTTTGACACTAGAACTATCCTAAACGCGACTAATATGTATTTCTTCCTATCGATGATAAGATTGGATCTGTGCTTGAATAAAAAAGCTTATCGATAAATTTCTCATAGAAACATATTTTGAATTTCAGTAATCGTAAAATAAAAATTCAGAAATAAGTCGTTTTAACCTGTCCAGTAGTTCAAGCGTTAAACAATCATAAGTAGACTGCGGATATGCTGCATTTATGGCAAAAATAACTGATTGAAACATAAAATAGTGATGGTATCAGAAGATATTACAAATTCGATTATATTATTTATAACGTACTAAAATCCTTGCCAAAAGAGATAAATGTCTATACAGTTCCTGCTTCTTGCAATCGATGCACGAAACTTTTATTTTGCATAAAGATCTGCGATCCAATTATAACTAAGCATGAGATTAAAAGAATTCATGGTGCAATAAATCGAAAAAAAAGTACGGAGGTCCGATTTCTTACCCTTGCATATCGTTCGGCTGCAGGATGTCGGATCCTTGCTGAATTCTGGAACGAGATAAGCGATTTTGCATCAGAAGAAGAGAAAAATAGCCGCTTCCGAGAAATCGACATTATGAATGGATGTTACGCGTTGCCGATAGCGAGGCCGATACGCGCGAAATTGTGCTCTGGATGCAGATTCTCGGAAGGAGCGTCGAATAACACGCGCGAGAGATAAGCGAGAACCAAGAGAGCTGAATGTTGCAAATCCGACCGATAATAACTTCGTTGGTAGAGTTACCAGCGATCATGTTTCCCGAAAATCGTGAATAACGCAGCGATGCTTACCTGACTGCACTGTACTGATCGCAATGCAGATCGCGGCGAGGGAGATCACCGTGCGTTTCCACGATCCTTTATCCATCTTGTGTCTTCTGGTGATCACCGGGGTCAAGGTTGTTGCTCCTGACTCGATGCACTCTTCATCCCCTCGTACACGTTGTCACCCTTCTATTCCATAGCGCTGCAAACGCAGAAGAATACCTTTCCTTATTCTCACACCAACGCGTGCGACAATTTCTCTCTTCGCTCGACCTGTTAACCGAACGATTCTTCGATCACGTACAAGGATGTCAACGCAATTGACATCAGAGAAAATGGGAGGGAGTCGGTCTAACAAGATTTCTTTGCTCCGAATGTGTGTGCTATCATGCGATCTCGCACGGTGCGATCAATTCGATTAAATCAAACCCGCTTTACCCACATTTTTATTTCTCTAGTATTGCTTCTATCGATTAAAGATGCTTGCGAATTTTAGAAATATATGTCAGACCTTTTTAAGACCACGGCAGGGTGAAATTAGTAAGAAATATGAAGAAACCACAGTCGGGATAGCTGGCAAAGTGATCGAATCCTTCTAGATCAACAGGTTGAGAGGATAGCGGAGTCACTAATACCGGAACACCACACGACTAGACTTTCTCGCGCACAGATACACACACGACGATGGAATAAAAAGGGTGAACGCGGCAAAAAAATGATACCGATCACGAGGCGAGATCGTCGGAGTTGCTCGTACCGTCTGCACAGTGTCCGCAAAAATGGCCTCGTGCTGAAAAGCGCAGTTCGAGGATCGTTGTTCGAGCGGAAAGATCGAACTGGTGGCCGGAACGATTGGGGTGCGAAACAGATGCGAAACTGGCCCTCTCGAATGGGAAGCGGCCTGTGTACGTGGTGTATCCGTTTAAGTAAGTGCTTCCTGCCGTGACCGAGCTCGCCAACCGAATGGATAACGACACCGAATCAACCGGGAGCACTCCTCTCCGAAAGGGGAAGAGGATCGGTGGTGCCAAAGGTCTCGTTGCTTTTCGTGTTTATATGGGGTCACGGGTCGTCCGCCGATAAGATAAGCGCGAAAACGACCCTTCCATGGCGATCGCCGATCGTGATTCTTACGCTATGCTCGAGCAACACATTTATTACTGCGCAGTCGGCCATGGACCAATTAATTAATTACCAGGCGAAACTGTTCCGATGTTCGATTTCCATTTAGAGATCCTGGGAGCTGCGGAATATTTAAAAGACTACGTAACTTGTTCGCTTGCATTATACTTACCTCCAACTGCATTAATTCCGATAATAAAACATTCCGATAGTGAAACGTTCGGATATCTGGTATTGAGGATATCTACAGTATTAGCATATTGAATCGGATGTGTTGGTGATGCAGCGATTCTGTACAAATGGCTGCACATTGCTACATTAATTTCTTCATCACTAGGAAAGTAACAAAACTCGAGGTTTGCGAGAGCGTCTTTACAATTTCAATAATTGTAAAATTGAAAATTTATTTAAAAATTTTTGTTAGGTACGATGCGATTCCTCGTAGAATAAATCGTAACGTATAACAACCGGTTCAGCAGCACAGTGAAACGGTATTACATGGGGTCAATTACACTGCGATGCATAAATATTGCAGCACCAAGGGAAGGCGAATTAACCTGTTGATTGGGGAAGACGAGTCAACTCATGATTTAAATCATTCATTCGTCTGCGTCTACCGACCGACTCCTTTTTATTGTCGATTGTCTTTTTGCCTTCCCCTGTTCCTTTCTCTCGGAACCAATTACTAATCTTTATTGTACATAGGGACGAGATCCGGCTTGGCGGAGCAATTCAGGCATGCACGAATTGATTTGAGTTGACTAATTACGTGTAATAAACCTGCGACTGATTTCTTGTATTACAATCGTTGAAATGGTCGGAGTGCTGGCATAGAAAATTTTTTAAACAGATTTATTTCTATGACAATCGATTGCAATTTGAGGAAATGTCCTTTACTGTGAATCTTATAGCAGACAATTTTAGTATAGTACAGTTATCGTACGAGATCAACAAGTATTGACATCGAAGCAAAAATTCAGTTATTTCAAAATGTGTACAAAGTACTGAACAAAGGTCAGAACCTTGTTTCCACGATGTCAGACGTACACGCGCATCTATAACAAGCTACATCTTAATCTGAAGATTCGTTGAATTTAACAGTTTCATTATGAATTTTATGAAGAAATTAAAGATATACATGTACTACTCTTCTTCGAAACAGTATTTCAATAGTTTTGAATAGCAGTTTTCAAAGTTTTTTATTACTCAGTATTTATAAACATTGTTTTTCTGTTCATTCCTTATTCAACTTGGGATTGGAGCAGTGCACGCCGAATCCATGTGACCTCATCATAGACGCGTTGCGGAGTATGTATTATTTAAAACATGCGCTTCTATAATTACGGTTTTTTCTGTTACTTATTTCGCTCAGGAAATGTCATCAGAACAATTTATCACGTGATCAGATGCGTCATCAACAATGGTGGCGCAAAATCCAGAGAGATCAGTTCTTGCGCCATCTACCTAAGCACAGCGAAAACTATTAGCTAAACGAAAAACTAATTAAAAATATTTATAACAATATCTAATAATTATTTATTTCCACAACTGATCTACTTCCCGAAGCGCTCATTCAATCTTAGAAACAGAAGAGAATAGAAATCTATGTTCACGACTTATCGGTAATATAGGGCACGACACGAAGCGAGTACTAGAACATCTGTTAGATGATTGGTCTATATACTCCTGTACCTTGTCTGGGCCATACATAAAGGATTTTTTAAAATGCTTTACGATATTAAAAATCTGCTTGACGATTATATAGTCGACGACATGGCGGACCAATCGCGAATCCCTTGCCGAGTATCTTTCGGATGGGACGTAAATACGATCTTTTGACAAGTCTCTTTGTATCGTTTCTCGGTGATTGGATGTCGGAAAATGCAATACGACCTCAGCGACGAATCACGTCGAGGTACCTTTTACGCAGCAGAATGCAAGCGAAGTGGTATTGTATGTATGTATTAAACGTCCGAAGAACGTAGCACCAGAAGAGAGATGTGAAAAGTGCTTTTTCTCCGGATCGTGCACACAGCCTGGCCAGTGTATGTAACTGGCCTGTTTTCCTTTCCGTCGCGTCTCGATAAATGCGTAGAGAGTCAGCTGTGGTTACGGATACGTGACGAACGATGTATCGCTGGTGAAGGTTCTTGCGCCACCTTATTTTGACGCGAGAATCAGCGACTGTCATCCGTTCGGCCAGGACCAGGACGGATCTCTGTAACTGGAAACGTAGCGAAAGCAGCGCGATTTACGATGGGGACAGGACTCTTAATATCCTAGGTCGGAGCTGTCGCGATTCTTGAATCGACGCTGGGATATATTTACGAGTCGAACGGTGTTGCGAGTGGAAAGTTAGATCGGAACAAACGTTTACCCATCAAAATGGGAAACTGCTTGAAATTCTTGCGCGCTGGTGGCAGTCAACAAGACAATACTACGCTGCTGAGCAACAATTCTGATCCTGTGCTGCCAAACGGCTTGCCGCAAGAGGACCACGGACATTCAATATCTTATAATGTAATTCCCTCGTTTCCTTAAATTACCTCCAATCTCAAATTTTGTCGAGTATACACAGTGTTTTGTGCGTTCCCGATTTCTCTGTTTTTACGATATCGAAAATTACAGAAAAAATTTATGCGATTAAAAAATATTTTGCATTCGAATAAGATGTATATATTTTGCAAAAAAGATATAAACCCTTAATTAATGAGGTAAACTCTGTTAGTTTGCAAACAAAATTTTTTAACAAACAATGAATTGATTCCATTTGTTGCAAGTCAAATTTTTACAATGCAATTTGTCTCTCTGTATTCATTAAAATATACAAATATTGCTCATTAGAGACCATGCTGCAAATCACTTTGTTAATTAAGAGTTAAACTTTTAATTGTTAGTAAGATTCTGATCTGTTCTTGACATTGCAGTTTGTGAGCTCTTATTATCCACCAACCAGTGGTCTCCTTAATCATCGACCACCTTATCAATCAGTCACCTTGGACATAGGCTACGGAATTGGAGTCGGAGTTACAGTGGGCCGGAGCGATGAAGTCAGTTCATTGAGCGAAGAGGAACTACGTGTACGAATTCTAAAACGTCTGGGAATGGTGCAGCATTTGCCTCTGCGCGAATATGACGGAGCCAAGAAAGAAGATTGCGTAATATGCATGATGGAGCTAGTGGAAGGACAACAAGTGCGTTATATGCCCTGTATGCACACCTATCATGCGGTTTGTATCGACGATTGGTTGAAACGTTCGCTAACGTGTCCATCATGTATGGAACCATTAGACGCTGCCTTGATTAGCTCTTACCATCCGACCACTTAACGCCTTAAAAGCGAAAAATTGGAGTAGCTAATCAGTAATCGAATTATTCTATCATGGTAAAGCGAGCAACTGGGAAGAACCGTTAATATTACTATCGCATATAATGGCTTCCAAACTAGTGAAGGGGCCTTCTCTCGTTAATGGCCAATTATATTTGCCATTGTATTCAACGTATCCGATCACGTGCTGAGTAATAATAATAACTTGTATCATAAAGAGTTGCAAACGTCTTCTGTGTAGGTCATTCCCTCTTACAGGGTAATGTTCTCCCAAGTGGATTATTGCAATAACGAATACGGTGTATTTACAGTCGAAAAGCAATCGCCATAGCCTATTAGTTTTCTTCTCTGTGGAATCTAAAATAGTTCTTTTGTTTTCCTACCGCTGAAAAAGATGTATTTTTTGCTAGAGCGAGTCGAGTCGAGTTATCGAAAAAGGGAGTGTAAACGATGTGTCTCGCTAAAGATCTTTTAAGTTTGAACAGAAGTAGTACCGCTACTTGACCCTTGTTGTTTGGTCAAGTAGTGATAGATAATTAAATATATAAAAACCCATTGTGAATATCGTGACCGATAACGATGTACTACAAGATATCACACTATGTATATTTTTAACTGTAATTCCAATCGTTTCATATTTTCAGATACTAAAAACAAAAAACATATTTTCAGATTATATCTTTCGACATACAAAGTTAATCTCGTTATTTTCAAATACCACCGCGTCTTTTGTTTCAACATAGAGAGAGAGAGAGAGAAAGAGAGAAGTGTGCGTATGTATGCGTGTATGTGTGTGTGTGAGAGAGAGATATCGTTAAAGCGTGGACGATCATTTCTTCGAGTATTGAATGCAACGTGATCTAAAAAAACCTGATGAAACCAAAAAAAAATTGGGGAAGGTTGTTATTTTATATTTCGATTTGTAAAAGCGTGTAAACAACGGGTTGCTTGAAATCGTACTTTTGTGTTACTATGTATCGAATACAGCCTGTATATTCTTTATCATACATGTACACGTATTTGTTATACTGTATTCATGTCACTGAAACGTGTTTATGTTCAACTTTAATGTTGAACATGATCCGTGCGTAATTGTAGGAAATATAAACCTGCGTATCAGATTACAAAAGCTTCGGATGGAAGCAGCAAAGTCATTGATGATTGGTCAAACCTTTAATTCTTTAATATTGACCGTACGATTAATGATGCTTAATTGCGAATGAGCGTTGAACTTTATTTTTATAGAAATTGTACACAAAAGTGTGTATCTTTAAACTTTTGTATTGTTAGATCCGATCATATTGTACTTGAACGTGACTTCAATCATGTAAACGCGTGAAAAAAAAATGGAGTTCGGACTTTAGATTGGTCTAGGGTTCGATGAAATTCGGATTTGGACTTAATATTTAAATAAATGATCCATTTAATTTGGAATTCGTGATAATAAGCGACAAGTCAATGTATACTAATTTTTATTTAGGAGGGATAAGGGAGTGTGCTGCATTACTGAGTCCTTAGAATAAAAAAAAAACCGACTGGTAATGTGTTTCGAGTAAGTCAGATACGCGTATGTATATGTTAATTCACGTTTTAACAATTCCCGCAGAACACGAATATTTTTGTTTTACTGAAGCTTCGCGTGTAATGTGACATAGTGATTTATTGACAAAATGCAAATATACAAATAGCGATTTAATACAAATATAAATATTTAGTAAGAATTGTTGCGTTTTCATAATTTCCTTTACGTAATGGAACATAACTGATAAATCAACTTGTTCAATTCGAACTCAGCATTTCAAACTTAAAGCAATCGAAGGTGTTATAAATAAACCGCCACAATTTTTAATTAGAAACTGTAAATTACACCAGCGATGTTGGCGCCTCTTACTGCAAAATCTGGAATCTGTACAGCGCCAATTAACCTAGTGGAAAATCACTGAAACTGTTAACCAAAATTGACTGTCGGTAATTTAGCTATCAGTTTCAATTATTTCGCCACTATGTTAATTGGCTTTGTACAAATAAACGAAACGCGGCTATGTAGTAGAAGATTAATTGTTTATCTTACAGCCATAACATGTGAACTTTTATAGTTGTAAAATCTGAAATGAAGCACTAGCAACCATTTTGAATCGTCTGAACTTAAATTCAATACCTTAAGGTATTGTAACATTAATAAAAGTAGGAAAAGGATAATCAGAAAGCGTAAGAGATAGAAAAATAGGTTTTATTTTTCACACAGCTTTACATGAACAATTAATTGCCAACAGGCATCGAGGTTATACAAGCTAAACGGTCTGAATATCACTTAACACATCTCAGGATCGCGCTTCTCTAAATAATCCCGTTTCACAAAGCAAGTGATCAAGCACGATCAATTATATAAAGCATTATATTAAAAGCAGTGGAGGTAGACGCGAGGGTAAACAGATCCCCGTCGCAGCATTTGAAGTTCGAGTATTATCGAGTTGTACCTCCTTTTTTTCCATTATTTGTATTAATTCTGCGCGACAGAAGGCACGTACAGAAAATCGTCATGATTTATATATATATACATATACATCTCTGTGAAAATACTGATTCATCATTACTTGAAAATATATGTATCTCTTTTGGGACTGGTCTGATGTTACAAGCTACGCGTGAAAGGCATTTAGTGTGTGTAAATTAGTCAAAGAGAGAGTTGAACCCTGTACATGTGATATGCTTTCGATAGAGATCGAATATCAATGAAAAATAAAAATAAAAATTTCATTCATAAAACAAAAATATATGAGTCGATGTAGCAGGAAGAAGAAGAACATCTGACAAATCGATTATTTCTCTTAAACTTCTCTTTAAAATGGCTAGTGTTAAATCTAAGTCTGATTATAGATGATTTAGTACGAACAATATTAAAGAGTCATTATTGTCATGCGCAGCTGAGTCGAAATTCTCAGCGGTATCGTTGATTCGCCCAACACTGTGAACAGTAGTAATCATTCTCTGCCGTACCGAAGAATTGACATTGTCCGTTGCGACATTCTTTGACAATAGCCTGAAATAATCCTCAAATTACTCAACTCCGGACTTAGAAGGATTCATTCGTTCAACACATACCCCCAAACTATTACTGTTGTTCCACCGTTCTGGCCCCGGTTTTTCGGACGATGCTTGATTTTTGTAAAATGTGGACCTGCAAACAATGCTCATTACAAAACTCCGTTACCATCGGTTAATAATCACCTTGTAGTTCTGCATACCTTGATAGATAAAGCGTGCGATCCTTGTTTGGATTACTGGGCAGCAGTTTGCTGACGCTGGCATGACTTCCTCGATCGCTGGCAGCATAAAATTTCGACTTGCCCGTACCGTAATTCAATTCGCTGCCGGTATCGTCCACTTTATGGTCTTGCAGGTATCTACAACATATTTGAGTCATAAGAAAAAAGAAATATTTCAACTTAACTCTCGGAAGACAGACGTTTCTATCTGAAATTGCTGACATCCGAAGGTTCAATACAACATTAGAACGAGGTAATGTAAAACCTTGCGTGAGCACATTGAAGATAATTCTGAAGCATCTGATCCACGTACTGATGACGCCTACTTCTGATCCTTATACATAGCAAACCTTCCGTCGGAAGTCCACCCGCCGTTGATGGAAGGCTCTTTGGTCTCTTGGTTGTAGGCCATAATTTCTTGCTAACGGATTTTCCGATCGATCCAAACTGTTTTGCAACTCCCAACAATTGTTTCGCTGTTTTTGAGAATGAACCATCGGTGTCGGCTAATCTTTCAATTTTCTCACAGGTAAAATTTTGGTATTCACAGTCTAAATACTCTCGTAATAAGATCTCCAACTGAATAGAAACATTATTTAAGTGTATTTGTACATAAAGCGCAAATATATTTCCAATCGTGTCATCAACTACCATATCTTGTTGCCAGTCCCAATCGGGCCCAGGTTCTACTGCAAAGAGGACAGGTAACAATTGTCCAGTGTCAGGATCGACTAAAGGTATGTTGACACCTTCGCTGCAACGATCTCCGAAATCACTTGATC